>WOVY01007822.1:0-23118 GCA_013436015.1 Rhipicephalus annulatus | reverse complement strand
TTGTCACGGGGTCGTGACTTGGTATGCCCAGGACAGTCCTGTATTCACCTTTCACAAACGCCTCCCTGGCGCCGCCATAGCCCTCCTTGGGCCATGCAAATTGGCGCGTCCCCTCGAAAATGCACTGGCAACGCTGCGCCCTTAGCCTTTGTACTTCCGCGCACAGCTCATCATGGCGGTGTTTTTTTCCTTCCTGTGAAAAGGTGTATAGTTAACGGGGGATGGAGGATAGTCCCCCCTCTAAATTAAGTTGCAGGTGTGCGTGTTACGCACAGTACTTATAATAAGTATAAGTGTTTTTCGAGGCGTTCAACAAGCCCCCCCCCCCTCTTTCCCTAAAAAAAAACCCTGCCTATGAGCTCGGGTCCAGGATGAAATTATTTGGACGAACTTGTGCCCGGTAAACGGAAACCCTGACGCACTGCTCTGACAGCAACGAAACATGCGTCGGCCGTCGATAAGCTAATCGTTGGGACGCGCCATCTTTTGTAGATCACGCCTATAACTTTCCAGTTTAATCACTGGTGGTCGCGTAAGCTCTGGACAGTGCTGGACTCTTCGCGTTCTGCGCGCAACATTAACGAAACGATCTACCGCCATAGTGAAGCTTATCGAACACTGAAGGCGCGGTCTGCGCCGAGCATTGCTGACAGTCTTTAGGCCTACCAGGGCCTTACGCCAAGTAACTCAGAATTGAAATAGGAAAGGCGTGTGTCAATATTGAGCGCGTACAGCACATTACGCTTTAAAATGGGGTAATCGCGGCCGAATTCGGTGCCCTTCGCAGTCGTAACGAATGCATCGCAGTCAGGGCTCACCCCCAGGCAACGCAGAGAATGCTATCGCTATACTTTCTCCTATCGTTCGTAGAGAGGATGTCAAAGTATGAATCGCCCTATACAGCATCGACACATTTTGCGTTGCCCCGCCCCAGGGTTGAAGGATAAAGGATGAGTGCAGTCGCGATATATTCTGTGGCGTCGCGGCTCTGCGTGGTATATCCGCCTGTATAATAGACGGATGGATGAATTAATGGGTTACGGAAGCGCGCCCTGTGGACGTTCACCCGCTCTAACCAACCTTCCACCTTAGGGAGCATAGCGTGATGAATGGAAGGGTGCGGATCGCGCGTAATTGTTCCCAAGCTCGAAGGGTAGGAACACGTCAGTCTCAGTAGCAGCGGAGGCGATCTCCCGTAGTTCGGGTTTGTCATGAACGCGAAGCATGTTTTTGAGAACGTCAATCAAAGTTTCAGAAACAAACAATAATTCTGATGGTCATTTTTTGTATTCTGCAGAAAAAAAAAATGTGATCTAAAGCAGTACATGCGAGTAGTCCAATAAATATACGTTGGACCATGCATAAAACGTGCATAAAAGTGTGTGGGAGGCAGGGACGTAGCCAGGGGGTGGGGCAGGGGGCTTCGGATGAAGCGTTGTGGTTTGCTGAGGCTTTAGGGTTTTTCAAAGCCTTCAAAAGGTGCCCCCCCCCCCCCCCTACTCGAAAAAAAATCCTGTATCCACAGTGCGAATGCAAAACTGAAGTATAGTCGTTAAAATGAATTTCCCAATGTTTTTGTCGATAAAATTACGGGAGGCGTAATCTTTGTCCCTACTTCGAACCATATGATCTAAAGCATTGCCTCCGAGATGCGGCGCACAGCAATTCATTTGTAGAGCAGACGACGGATGACAACTTGCCCTAAAGCGTGTTCTTCAGTCTAATGCGGCAGTCTTCGTGCCCCAAATGATAAAAATTTGTTATGAATCGTTTATGAACTCATTGAACATTCAATTCTCTTACCCAGCGTGTTGCAAACACATGGCCATCACAGCAGCTCCATCTGTGTGTCAGTAATGGAGAGGCACCACATATTAGAAGTCCTCAGTGCTCTACGTATAAGAGTGAATCAGTGGCGTAACTAGGGGGGGGCAAGGGGGTACAAGTGCCCCGGGCGCCACTAGGGAGGGGGCGCCAAGCCGAGTCCTCGGGTTGGCGCCCCCTGGAAAGGTTGTCAATGTTTTTTTTCCGTAAAACCGCCTGGAAGGGGGGAGGGGCGAGGTTGTAATGTACGACTGGAAGTGGGGATGGTGGTGAAGGAAAGGGTTGCCGCAATGGCTTTTGCATCGGGAAAAGGATCCTCTATTTTCATTTTGCTGCGCTACCTCCGTGCCTTCCCATGACCCTCGGCTAAGCTTTGTTTTGTGCTCCGCAGCACTGGGTTAGATGAGTTTCAGCGAACCCCACCAGCCTCCCAAACCACTTACTGAAAGCTTCCCTGAAACCAACCACGTACGTAAACAAAATAAAATAAAAAGTTCGAATGCACCTTTTTTGAGTAAGAACAGAAAACTCCAACGAAATAGCCGATCGTCCAACGACTAATCGTCCACGCAGCGGCGGAAGGAAGGGCGAATATAATCCGTGACCTCGGCACCAAAGGCTAAACAAAGGCGTTTATTCGCAGAGTTCTCTGGAGGAAAGACGGAGAAAGCGTGACACGACGGCGACGTTTGTTGATTCCCTGCATCGCGGGCGCCAGCAAAGCAATAGAAGGGCGGGGGTCAACGTTTCCCACATGCCATCCACCGCCATGGGCAGGTTCATCCTTTGGCCCAAAGAACACGCACCTGCGAAAAAAGCGCAGAGCGTAGTGTACCCGACAGCATGTGCCGACTGCCCCGCTTCGTACGTTGGAGAAACCAAGAACTTCCCTGAAAGAATGCGGCCGCACAAGGATGACCTCCATCAATGGAACAGCGAACGGAGCGAAACGGCAGAACACTCCGACCAGTTTAACCCCCATACCAGACCCGAGGGCGCGGTGTCTAGCTGGTTGCTTTGTTTTGTACTCACCCTGCATTCCTTGGGATGCACAAATAGCGCGAAAGCTTAGGTACGAGAAACTTGGGCCTGGGAAGCGCCCGTGCCGTCAAGCTTTTTGCAGTGTGGACTGGAAGAGAACAATGACGGGTAAGGGACTTCCGGAAGTTTGAATAAAAAAAGAAAATACTATACAAAAACGCGGGCGTAGCTCATCGAAATCAGAACTGGTGGCCCTTGGCCTCCGAAATGGCCCGCCGCGCGCCAGTAGGCAATCGCGGAAGCCTACATTAGCGCTTTTAATGGGGGGGGGGGGATAATGAGGGGCGCGGAAATATATTTGCCCTGGGCGCCGTCCTATCTAGTTACGCCACTGGAGTGAATTGAGATACTGTAGAATACCGTGTTCAAAATAGTTACTCCTATCCGCTAAAACAGCCTTTCTACACCAAATGCGGTCGTGTTTACTCGCGTTTGAAGCTTATTGCCGATTTTCCGTCCCGATTTCTAGATTTCTCTACTTATCAGCGCATTCTCGAAAAGCCCTGATTTGTACCACGAATATTGTCGCTAAAAACAAAATAATGCAACATGTTTTTTTACATTACTGTATGATGGTCTTCGGTTGTCTATTTAAGAGATTTTAAGAAAAATCGAAGGTGGGTTTTTTTATTATTCAAATTTCAGTGGAGTACACTTTTGCCAATATGAGAATTTTGAGGCAATATATAAAAATTTACATTTGCCCTATGGCAGCAATAATTTATGTACCTAATGAACACGCTGTATCCTTAAAACGTGTCAAGTTTGAAAACGCTGCTTGCATTACTTTCGGAGAAAAAAAAAAGGGGGAATACGTAACTTATTTTAACCTGTCGCAAAATTAGATATTTTTAAAAGCTATTTTCTTAAGGTCTGCAAACTTGAAACCGTATGCATTCATTCTTCATTAGACATACATTTCAGGTAAAAAATATCTTTCTTGAAACAAAAATATTTGTCTTTTTATAGCATCTGCAATTTTCGAAAATGACAGGTGACGAAATCGGTGCCTCCGTGTACGTGAAGTTTGATATTTTTTTTTCTCGTAAGTTATGCCGTTGATCATAAAACGAAGTTGACTTTTGGGCTACCTGGTGAGAGGTGCACGAAATATAAAATGCTCAATGAAATCTAAAATATCAACTTTCGGACCCGTGTCGATCTCTCGTGTAATCACCCGTAGGTTAGCGCAATCTATTCCCGGCTGCTGAGATGATGAGATGAATCTTCGTTTAACTTTATTTAACTTATGCTCTTGATTTAACTGCCGAAAGCACAGGGTGTGCGGCGGCTGCATTTCCGATGGAGGCGGAAATGTTGTAGGCCCGTGTGCTCAGATTTGGGCGCACGTTAAAGAACCCCAGGCGGTCGAAATTTCCGGAGCCCTCCAATACGGCGTCTCTCATGATCATATGGTGGTTTTCGGACGTTAAACCTCACATATGAATCAATCAAAGTACAGGATGCTCCAGCTGAATCTAACCACTTTAAAAATGTGCTAGCGAACGTACCCTATGACGACGCGATGAAATACACGATGCTGACTATAGTTTGTAATTAGTCACGCTATATCTCTTGAAGCTGTGAAGTCGAGCAAAAGAATTTCGATGAGAAGGTTTTAGATCGGCATACGCAACGTCCAATTATGCCGTTTCTCAATTTCAGTGAAGTAGTAGTGATTTCAAGAGTATATTGAAAGTTGGGCTAGTTGGTACGGCTGCTTATTGTAAACGAAAAGAATTTTTGGGACATGCGTAAACATTTTTTTCATTTAGCGGGCTGTGAAAGGGACGGCTTGGTTCTACAGCGGTCGCGGGTAGAAAGCTATGTATCAAGGTATCAAGTTAGCAATGTTGGCCGCACGGCTTAATGCATTATCCGTAGGCGTACCGTATTGCGTATTACTCAACTCCGCGAGGCTTCCCGCCCAGCGCTTGTGAAATGAATTTGTCGAGGACCATCTTTGGCTAAAACATGTTGGCGGAATTATTGGTTATATCTTCCGTGACACTAGGGCCAGTAAGCGTGACTGGACTAAAGTGGCAAGGACGCAGCGCAATCTTTAGCGTGGCTGCTACACGTCCCCGTCTGTCAGTGACGTGGTCAGAGGATAACACAGTGGTCCTCTCCCCTGCATCCCGAAATTTATTTTCTTTTCACCATTGCATGCAGTGCGAAAAATGATCATTTTCAAAAGGTGCCCCCCCCCCCCCCCGCCCCCCTGAAAGAAAAAATTCTGCATTCACCCCTGCCGTCTGTACGCGATGGGAACGCTATTTAGTCATACAGGGTTCATCCCTTGTGAGTGGATGCGGTATACTTCGCAGCTGAGCACCAGGAAGAGGGCTCGACTCCTCCCTCTTCCTCCCGTCTGTATTTATCGGCACGTTGGCAGTCAGCCTCGTGTACCTAATCAATTCTGACAGCCGATCGCGCAGTTACACAGGATGAAGAACAGCTGATGTGGTTGGTGCATCTTCAAAACATCGGAAAAAGCGACATGGACAAAAGAAGCGCTGTGGTTGATCCCAGTATCTTTTTTTTTTGACCGTGTCGTTATTGCACTGTTTTTAAAATCTTCACGTTCGCAGGATGAGGGCCAGCCCTTCTTTCTTGCCCCGTCTCTCTTTCTCTGTTTGTGACCTGCTAGTACGGTTCCCAGAACTGCTCCTACATGCGGTCATTAGTGGCACTACGGAAACTTCTTTTGTTCCTCCTTCTCGTAAGGAATAAATACCAATTGTACGGAGAACATCAATGGCGCAATCGCGACTGTATATAATGCGTTTGCTATAGTGTGTTTGGGTATGTTTGTGCGCGATGTAGACCCTGTAGCGTACCACCATTCTCTTTTTCATTAGTGGAGCGGAGTGCTTAGACCGTTCTTTATTCTTTTCGTGCTAGCAGTTAGTGCGTGGTAGTAGTCGTAGGCATCGATTGACTTCGCTTTTGCTTATTGAGGCACCGCTGCGTGACCACAACGAGGTTAGCCCGACGAAACGGCTCAGTGATGAGAGAAGAGTGCGTCCAGAGCCATACGGGCAGCGGTTGCCATGGTTATTGGCGTTGCGAACACACACACACACACACACACACACACACACACACACACACACACACACACACACACACACACACACACACACACGCACACACACACACACAGAGAGAGAGAGTCGAATTTTTTCACTTTCTGAACGCTCGTCTGCCTATGCAAAGGCTTACACGTCGTTAATCGTATTTGCGCTTCAGAGGAGCTTGATTGCAAGTGCAACCTGGTGGCATATGCATTTATCTGGATCTGATCGTTTTGTTCTCGAGTTGTAGGTTGTACAATGTGTCCATCTCTGTTGAGAGAAAACTGCGTGTACCGAGTACGTTGCGATAACCAGACCGACGATTGCTATTGTGGGCTCGAGAAGGCGTAGTGCGTTTGTTCGTTTGTTTCGCCTCGTCGCGCTTGGTTAACAAACCATATATGATAGCCTCAATTGCACACCCCACGTGGGTTTTTATTCTTTGTTTCTCTGTTTCTTTCACTCTTTCTTTATCTGATTCTTTCTCTCGCGCTTTCTTTTTGTTTTTCTCTATCTTTCTTTCTCCCTCTCTTTCTCTCTCTCTTTCACTCTTTCTTTCTCTCGTTTTCTTTCACTCTTTCTTTCTCTCGTAACCATATCGCGGTTTGGTACGTAAAACACCAACAATTAGTGTATAATTATCCTTTGTAATTAATTTTTGTTTGCATCCGTCACTTAAACGTTCGACCGTCTTTCGAAGTGCTGTGATGACAGCTTACAAACAATGGTTGCATGTGAGCCATGCATGCGCCAGTAAAAAAATAGTGGTGGGCACAAATAGCGTACGAAGTCAAGAGAACGCTAAAAGAAAAGGGAGTGGCTTTATCTGCGCGAAGGGATCACCGAAACCAAATCCGTGTTAAGTGCTTGATTTTATGCCATCGAATGTAAGAAAAAGCGGGGAAACCTTAAAATTCGCATTTAGGAATTGTACGCGATATAGCGGTATCCGCACACACGCACGCACACACACGCCTACACCATCGGCCAGTAGCGCAGCCAGAAAGTGGCACATCAGGTCCCCCCCTCCCCTCCCGAAATTAGTTTTTGCCCTGACATACAGAGCGAGAAATGACCATATTGAGAGGGTTCTAACCTACAAATCAAGACGGTGGCACTACCTCCCACGAAAAAAAAAAAAATGCAGCGTACACGCCTGCGATGAGCTTCGCAATCGCTAAGCCTATGTTCGCTTTTGCGCTGAAAGCTGAACTGTGCCGCAGTGAAAGCCAAAATGCAAAAGTGCTCTGGCTCCTATCTTTGTTTGCATCTACATCGAATTTCCGCTCACGGCCAACGCTGCTTTTTCGCTCACTACCAAGGACGCCGACGCCGCCGAAACCGGCGTCAAAATTTCTGCGAAACAAACTGTGTAACGTTATCACGCAAAAAATATTTGGGTGTTTTACGTGCACGCCGAAACCGCTTTATGTGACCCTTAAATGCCCAGAGCAGGAGGGTTCCGGAAGTGTTCTTTAACGCGTACCTGTACCTATATGTGCACAGTCTTCTACTACTTCTTCCTTATCGAACCGCCCCCGCCACGGTGGTCCAGTGGCTAAGGTACTCGGCTGCTGACCCGCAGGTCGCGGGATCGAATCCCGGCTGTGGCGGCTGCATTTCCGATGCAGGTGGAAATGTTGTAGGCCCGTGTGCTCAGATTTGGGGGCACGTTATAGAGAACCCCAGGTGGTCCAAATTTCCGGAGCCCTCCACTACGGCGTCTCTCATAAACATATCTCGGTTTTGGGACGTTAAACTCCACAAATCAATCAATTCATGTCCCTATAGCGGTGGGCTGTTTGCCAGCGTCACAACTGCTATTTTTTCGGCCTACTGAAGCAATGTTTGTTTAGTTGAGTTCAGCACTACGACGTGTCATCATCCGCTATAGGGCTGGTCGCGAGAAATTCACGGAAAACCATTAGACCAATTTTTCAAACGGCAGCCGTTTTCTTCAGCGCAGCTGAAAGCTTACTACTGCTCAGTTGGTGTAATCACGGAATGTTAACGTGCAAAACGCCTTCGAACATTTCTAATCGGAATTTCTCCGTCCGCAGTGATTATGAAGTTTTATACACACGCGACAGCACGTGCTACAAACAGTGACAGCGGTTAGTTTTCGAGCGCGGCGGCGTACTGCGCATGCGTGCACTCGCTGCGGCTCGGCTTGTTCCGCTAATCACCACGAAGGCGGTGCACCGCATCTCACCGTGCGACTCCTTTTACCTCGTGAGCAGCACATAATAGAGTGGGGGAGGATGATAATTACACGCTCTAATTTCGAGAATACCAATCATGGCGCGCATGACAGCATCAGACTAGGTGACTATATATACATCGAAGTGATCGACTCTATTATTCAGCTTCAAGTTTCTTCTGTAAGGCGGCGCGACATAACGGTTTCTTGGTTATAATTTTAAACGCGATTTAACGGTGTATATTCTACTCACAACGCCCCGACGAGGTGGTCTAGAGGCTAAGGTACTCGCCTGCTGACCTGCAGGTCGCGGGATCGAACACCGGCGGTGGCGGCTGAATTTTCGGGGGAGGCGAAAATGCTGTATATAGGCCCGTGTGCTCGGGTGTGGGCGCACGTTAAAAACACCAGGTGGTCGAAATTTCCGAAGCGCTCCCCCCGGCACCTCTCATAATCAATGTGAAAGCGGGCTGGCAGTCGGGTGACAAACAACCTTTATTGCGTTTGAAACAAAGTAGATATAGGCAAGAACGGTGACGTAACAGGTCACACGATTTTAACGGAACGGCTGCTGACGTCAGAGTGACTCAGCCATGCTACATCTCCTTTTTCACATGGAAGCAGATAGTTATACAGGTCTTTCTGCTTGTGGGTAGCGGCCGGGCTCCAGGCGTGGTCCTGCGCTTCTACGTAGCTCTTGAGCAGGCCGGGTGTAGTCTTTTTTACCGGCAAGGAACGCGTGTTCCAAGAAAGTTCCTTCACCATAGTGAAATCCATCGATGAATCACCATCCGGGTGACCGAAACGCAGGTTCAGATTCACTTCACGAGAAAACGGGACATTCGTAATGCGGGAATCTCAGAAGGCGTGCACCGTGGAGCAAAGGAAACCCATAGCCACCGACGGCACACGTAGAAAAGCCGTGACCAAGAGTTGCCGCATGGCACTCGCAGCGACCATTCCGCATCTGCGATCGAGCTTGATGCGAATGGAAGCTGGACCAGTTGTTGATGGTGAACTCGCAGCACTTCTTCCTCAAGCCACACGAAAGAGTCGGAGAAGGTGACATGCAAGGTTTGACGGGGCTGTCTGGCGACGTCTGCCACCTTTTTGGTTTCACTCGAGTCCTCGTCGGTGTCACAACGGCGTCCACAGCAGTTGAAGCGTGCAGGCTGCTCGACGGTCGGCGCCGAAGCTGTTGTTAGGATAACGTTCTGAGCCCCGCCTATAATTTCCGCTTGGCACGGAGCGTTATCGTAGAAAAGGCGGACTCACCAGTTTTACCACGGAGGAGTCATGGATATTGTCGTTGCTTGCAGCACTCGAGTTGCGCACCCCGCCCGGATCAAACATGGCCTTCGAGACTGCTTGCGTACCGCCAATCTCGTGGGAGGGCCAGATGTTGTCCCTCGGGCGCAGATGCGTTCTTATCGCAGTCGGCCGCGTTATCACGCACTGGACGGCTCACCTGCAATACGATAGCCTTAACAGTCAAATACAGGCGAGGCACGATGTGCCTTTGAAGTTCGGTAGAGGCACACCATTTTGAGGTGACGCAACATATTTGAAACGGAGCCCTCGTCTTCGCAACCGTATTTAGCGTTCCAGTCGCGTATTGCGAGCCTTTCAAGCTCCTCGGTGTTCCACATTGTCGGCTTGAAAAGCTTCATACCAACTGTTTTCTTGTCCAATGGGCAGCGTAGGGACCAGGTCCGCGTCGTCTACGAAGCCTTTGTTCAAGGCGGCGAGAATAAGTGTCACGCTGATGGAAGAAAGCACGTCGACAGCCATGGCTACGCGCCCCGGAAATGGTTATGTTGGGCTTCGATAGCGAAAAGAACTGGTTGCTTACGTCGTTCGTAAACCGATTCGCAGATGAAAAGGCGTGTGGCATTTGCGGCTTGGTTCCTCCGGCAATGCACATCTTGTCCTGCGGCCACTGGTCATGCTCCGAGTGCTACTGCGAAGTCGAGAAATCCAACCGCTGCCCCCGTGTAAGCGGGCTGACAGTCGGGCGATGAACAACGCTTACTGTGTTTGAAACGAAGTAGATATAGGCAGGAATGGTGACGTAACAGGTCACATGATTTTAACGATATGGCTGCTGGCGTCAAGGTGACTCAGCCATGCTGCATTATGACCGTTTTGGGACGTGAAATCCTATCTATCTATCTATCTATCTATCTATCTATCTATCTATCTATCTATCTATCTATCTATCTATCTATCTATCTATCTATCTATCTATCTATCTATCTATCTATCTATCTATCTATCTATCTATCTATCTATCTGTCTGTCTGTCTGTCTGTCTGTCTGTCTGTCTGTCTGTCTGCCTGTCTGTCTGTCTGTCTGTCTGTCTGTCTGTCTGTCTGTCTGTCTGTCTGTCTGTCTGTCTGTCTGTCTATCTATCTATCTATCTATCTATCTATCTATCTATCTATCTATCTATCTATCTATCTATCTATCTATCTATCTATCTATCTATCTATCTATCTGTCTGTCTGTCTGTCTGTCTGTCTGTCTGTCTGTCTGTCTGTCTGTCTGTCTGTCTGTCTATCTATCTATCTATCTATCTATCTATCTATCTATCTATCTATCTATCTATCTATCTATCTATCTATCTATCTATCTATCTATCTATCTATCTATCTATCTATCTATCTATTCATAACGCGAAAAGGATGCAGGAATTTGTCGCTGTATTTCACGGTCTTTCCATTTCTACCAGGATCTTATTACATAATCTAGCCTGTTCTTGGTCGCTTTAATGTTTGAAAAGCGTTTTCTCGGGCTTCAAGCATGTATGGTATATTCAGGTACTGATCTATACGTGTATAGGTTCCGCTTTACGGGAGTGGGAGGCGAAAGTTATGCGCAGCGCCCCCCTTCTGATGGTGTCAATGCATGGGGCTGACCTTGCATGCGCCCTCTCACTTCCCCCTAGTCACAGCGCCCGCCCTCCCTATTAAGCCATCACTGTGTGGAACACCATTATAGAGCCGACTTAGCGCCATCCTCCCCTTCTGAGGTGACTAGGGGACTTAGCGACCCCCTTTCAGTTTCGTATTTTTTCGAGCTTCATGCATGTTTCGTATGTTTCAAAAATAAACATATTCGACAGATGTCTGGCTGGGTGCAAATTCATACGAATAAGATAAACTCTCCAGCCAGTTATAGTCCAAAGTTTCGAAAGTTAAACTTTAAGAACTATAAACTGATCCGATGTTTCGGGACCGATTCGGTCTCTTCATGGGCGACTGCTCGGCCGGCTTTATGTATGGTACCTACACGAGGAACCGCACTTGACGCTGTTCTGTTTCGAGCGACCATTGCCGACTGGAGGCTGCGAGCGTAGTCCGTGTCCCTATCGCGGCCGCCATCGATCGTTAACCTTCGACTCGGCCCGCGGTTTTCGTCGTTCGAGTGTCTCCCCGAGGAACCCCTAAACGAGGGTTTGAGACTCTCTCCCCATTTTTCTCCGCTCATGTCGTCGTTACAGTTCGGGTACGTTGGGGCCGTCGTGATGTTCTTCGAGCCGTTTTTAGGGTAGAATTTGTGGCTGCCCGAGGGTATCTTCTATCGCTACCTTTTTCATGGTCTCCGAGATTGGGGCTGAGCCGTCGGCTAACCTCCGAGGCCGCGCCTATTCAGTCGCAGTATCGTGATGTTAACGAGCGTTGGCGCCCTTGTATATAGTAGATAGGTAAAAAAAATGGCCGCGGATCTGCATGTAATCTACAAATGTCGTCGAAAGACAATAGTCTTGCATCCGGAGAGACTGAACAAAACATTTATTTATGTCCTGCGCAAGAAAATTGGTGAATGGTAATCTGGAGGCGCTGCGTTGGAGGGCCTCGAGCGTGCAGCCGAGACGGACGAGCGCATCGAGGATGGATGGATGGGTGGATGGATGGATATGGCTGTACCCTTTAGGTCGGGCGGTGGCTAGCGCCACCAAGCCGTAATACTAAATGAACCAAAAACTAGATGTATTTTTTTTCTTTCAAAAGTGAGTTTGAGGATTCGTACTTTGCAGTGAAGAGTTTAATTTTCACTCGTGCCTTGACTTTAGCCACCAATCAGATAACCTCCTTCTAGTTAAGTCTACCCGCTTAAAGTCTATTTTGCCCTCCCGGTCCCTAAGCCCCAGTGCTTTGAAAAACTCTGCGCCATCATCCTGAACTATAGGGTGAAGCTCTTTCCAAAACATTATCAAGTGTTCGGCAGTTTCTTCTTCTTCTCCACACGCACTGCATACTGTGTCTACCCCTTCGTATTTGGCCCGATATGTCTTGGTTCGCAGTACTCCCGTCCTGGCCTCAAACAGTAGAGAACTACCCCAAGTATTATCATACATCCTTTCCTTGGCAATTTCCTGCTTAAAAGTTCGATAGATCTCTAGTGCGAACTTCTTAATCATGCCCATTCTCCACATGTCAGTCTCCGTTTCCTTCACTTTCTTCTTAACCGATAGTTGTTTTTGGTTTGGCCACCTGCTGTTTTCTAAGTATTTACCAGTCAATTTCCTGGTTCGCTTCCTCCATTTTGTATCGACATTCTTCATGTACAAGTAGTTGAAAACCTTCCTAGCCCAACGCTCCTCCCTCATTTCTCTCAATCGCTTCTCAAATTTTATCTTGCTGCTAGCTTCCCTGCCCTCAAATGATGTCCATCCCATATCACCTTGTACTCCCTGATTTGGTGTATACCCGTGAGCTCCTAAAGCAAGCCTAACTATTCCACGTTGCTTAATTTCTAATCTTGCCTGAACTTCTGATCTCATGCACAAGACTGCATTGCCGAACGTCAGCCCAAAAACCATGACACCTTTCCATATTCCTCTCACAACATCATACCTATTGTAATTCCACAGTGCCCTATTTTTCATCACTGCTGCATTCCTGTTACCTTTAGTCGTCACGTATATTTCGTGTTCCCTCAGGTACTTGGTCCCATTGCTTATCCATACGCCCAGATATTTGTATTGATCTGTTATCTCTAGCGTGACTTCCTGTATTCTAAGCTCACTACCTTCGTTGTCATTGAAAATCATGACGGCTGATTTTTTCTTACTGAATCTAAAATCTAATCTATCTCCCTCGTTACCGCGGATGTCCATCAATCTCTGCAAATCTTCCTTGTTGTTGGCCATTAGCACTATATCATCTGCGTGCATTAATGCTGGAAGTGCCTGATCACTACGTTTTCCTTGTTTGCCTAAAGAGAGGTTGAAGCCCAGTCCACTTCTCTCTATTTTGGCCTCTAATCCTTGTAGGTACATCATGAATAATAAGGGTGACAGGGGACACCCCTGCCTAAGCCCCCGTTTTACCTCTGCAGGCTTGGATACCTGTTTTTCCCACTTTATAACTACCTTGTTACCTTTATAGATATCCTTTAAAAGATTAGTGACTACATGCTCCACGCCTAGTGTGTCCAGTATTCCCCACAATTCCTCTTGAACCACGCTATCGTACGCTTTCTTGATATCCACAAATGCTAGCCACAGGGGCCTGTGTTATTTTTCTGCTATTTCGATGCACTGCGTCAGCGAGAACAGATTGTCTTCCAACCTCCTGTGTTTCCGAAACCCATTCTGCAGTTCCCCCACCATACCCTCATCCTCTATCCATGCCTGCAGTCTTTCCTTTATAATCTGAATCGCCAGCCTGTAGACCACTGATGTCACTGTTATAGGACGGTAGTTGTTTATGTCAGCTTTGTCCCCCTTTCCTTTATAGATCACGCTCATCCTGCTAAGTTTCCATCCATCGGGAACTACACCATCGAGTATTATTTTGCTCACTGCCTCTCTCAAAGCCTGCTTAGACTTCGGACCTAATGTCTTTATCAGCATAATTGGAATGCCATCTGGGCCTGTTGATGTACTACTAGGAACCCTTTTCTCCACCTTTTCCCACTCTAGTTGTGAAAATGGAGCCATTGCACCACTTGAATCGTCCTTGTCTATTGTGGTGCATAAAGTACTTCTTTGTTGAAATTTTTCTGTCACCCTTGTTCTTATATATTCAATAACTTCGTACCCTTTTAGCCTAGCACCTTGGGCTGTAGTAATAAAACTCTGCTCTAGGCTCGTCTCATTTCTTAGGGAGTTTAGATGGTTCCAAAACTTCGCAGCCGCCTTTCTATCTTTTTTATGTACTTCTGCCAGCCGCTGAGCTCCCTTTCTTCTAATCTTTTCATTGATCAGAAGGGATGCATCCCTTCTACAGCTTAGAAAGGTTTCCCATTTTCTTTCAACATCATTTGTTGGTTCACCCCACTGCTTAGCATGTCTGTGTTCCCTAGAGGCTTCCTGACGTTTTGCTATGGCTCTCTTAACTTCCTCATCCCACCAACTTTTGGTTTTTTGTTTGTGGCACGTTATACACGAGCGCCATCTGGCATTCATCCTAAAAATTTAGGAAGGCATGCACGCCCGCGAAGATGTGTGCCATTCTTGGAGGCGATAAGGTGTAGAACGCAAAGTGACGGACAGGTGCCACCACCGTCTCGTTTTAGCATAGCGTTGGTAACACTTGCCTCTTTGAGCATAGCGTCGCACTGACAGCGCAGCGTGTTTAACGCTACGTTCCTTGGAATTACTTGTGTGTGCCTTCTCTAGTATAAAGGCACAGATACAAAACATCGACGTGTTGTTGCGGTAGCTCAGATGTGCGCAACAATAGTTTTTTTTTGTTTTTCATTTGAATATTGCACAAATATGAACGCTAAATCTTGAGCAATAGTTATGGGTGCTGCAGATGGGGTTGGTGGTTTGGGATATGCTCTGGTGCCATTTAAAGTACCCGATGCTGCTAAGGGTGGACAAATGGACAGACAGACAGACAGACAGACAGACAGACAGACAGACAGACAGACAGACAGACAGACAGACAGACAGACAGACAGACAGACAGACCAAAATTTTTCCGTCCAAGCTCCCCAAGAAAGACTCTCGTCTTCAATAAAATAAAGAAGTGACAGCTTCGCTACAAGGGCGAAGCATTGAATGCGATAGCACAACTTGGAATGTAACGCTGAGAACGACTAGCAGATCGAAACATGCAGCGCACTGCTCACGCACAAATGACGCATGAAAGCAACACACACGATGAAAACTAACTAACAACGTTTATAGTTCGACGCGTAAGGCTCTGTTTAAATAAAAATGACGCACGAAAAGTAATCAGGTACAGATATGGATTCGAACTAACGATCGACTGTCCCAGTTGTTAATTCGCTGTGTTAGAAAAGCGTGCTTTTTTTGCAAACGGAGTCTACCACGCACACGCACACACACACAGAGAGAGAGAGATAATTTGCGGTCTCTCAAGAGACTCTCACCCATCTCCTTCTTCCTCCGCCTCCTCCTTTGTTTGAATAAGAATCGCCATCGTGGTGGCGTGTTCGCGTTATTAGAACGATGAAAACGGCACCCAACGGATTTTTTTAGGGCCGGCCCGGGTTTCTAAAGCTCGCCCGTTGTCTGTACAATCACCAACGTACCCCAACTATGCTACCTGATACTATATTGTTAATAGCTTGGTTTGCAACTTTTCTTACTACTTTTGCTACTCTGTTTCCTGTTTTTAGTTGTCATCTTTTATTCTGTGTGCGCTGGCGCAATACCAATACGAAGGACAGGCAGCAATAGGTAAGCACTGAGAGGCGGGTGCTATATCATTTGGGTGCAGCGGTTTTTTGTTTCCATCTTTTCCCAACTTTCTATAAAAGGGAACGCGTAATTTTCTGACTCATCTCAACGTGCCTTCAAAAAAAGCCTTCTATAACTATATAGGTACTCAGATGTCCTGGCATTATTAGTGTGGATACAATTTTGAGTGTATCCCAAAAGCAACATTGGTCGACTTGTGCATGAAAGGCTGCTAAATTTATGACAGGAACGCAGTTTTTGTCTTGATGTTAATCCTTCATAAAAAGTTCTGTGGTGGTCGAATATTTCCAAACAGTGCGGGCTCCCCGCGAATCGAATTAAACATGCCGAGTTTCTAAACTCGCCCCAGATTTTGGTGCAAATATTCAAGTTCTTAGTTGCAGCGAAGGGTTCCAAGGTGGAAGAACGAGGCGTTGATTTTGTGGAAGCCACATTTCCCTCTCCTTTTGGCAGACCGAGAACCTGGAACGATTCGGCACTCAAACAGGACAGGGAGTGGTGTTATCTACGCGAACGGAACACCGAAACCAAATCCGTGATAAGTGCTTGATTTTATGCCATCGAATGTAAGAAAAAGCAGGGAAACCTTAAGATTCGTCTTTAGGAATTGTACGCGATATAGCGGTATCCGCACACACGCACGCACACGCACGCCTACACCATCGGCCAGTAGCGTAGCTAGGAGGCGGCACATCGAGTTTGGCCCCCCTCCGTCCCCTTTCCCGAAATTCGTTTTGCCATGGCATACACAGCGAAAATTGACCATATTGAGAGGGTGCTACCACACAAATCAAGATGGTGCTACCCCCCCTCTCCCGAAAAAAATTCAACGCACGCGACTGCGATGAACTTCTCAATCGCTAAGTCTATGTTCGCTTCTGCCCCGCCGCGGTGGTCTAGTGGCTAAGGTACTCGGCTGCTGACCCGCAGGTCATGGGTTCAAATCCCGCCTGCGGCGGCTGCATTTCCGATGGAGGTTGAAATGTTGTAGGCCCGTGCACTCCGATTTGGGTGCACGTTAAAGAACCCCAGGTGGTCAAAATTTCCGTAGCCCTCCACTACGGCGTCTCTCATAATCATATGGTGGTTTTGGGACGTTAAAACCCACATATCAATCAAATCAATTATGTTCGCTTCTGCGTGGAAAGCTAAACTGTGCCGCAATGAAAGCCAAAATGAAAAGTGTTCTGGCTCCTATTTTTGTTTGCATCTGTCACACAGGTCCCGTTAATTAGGGAGGCGATCGCCGGGCTAATCCCAAGCGCCGAAGTATCGGCCCCCCGAACCGCACCACGAAAGCGTGGACAATTTAGAAGTGGTCCTTTTTGGCGCGCCAGCGGACGCCGGCTGTGTTCCAAAGAACAAGTCAGAGCCGAGAGTTGATAAACCAACAAAATTATATTCTCAATAATGGCACATCAGAAAAACAATACACAAATATGCTCACTCCACAATAGCTGAGTACAATATGTCACCGATCAAACAACGTACTACACAGTACAATTAGCCACACTTGAACAACGGACACAGTTGTTCAAGTGTGGCTAATTCAAGTGTGCATGCGACTGCATTGTACACACTACAATGCAGTCGCATGCATTGAACAACCAAGATACTTAAAGACTAAAGAGATAGAAAACCTATTCAGTACAAAGTCCTTGGAACAAAAGTCTGAATGATACTCTTCCGAGAATCACTCACTCGAAGTCCAGCGTTGTTGCCGTTCCGCTGCCCCGAAGTTTCTCTTCCAGGAAACCTCGCGTCTTCAATTGGCCACTCTCCAAGCTTCAAACTTCTTCGCCGGAAACACGTCGGCTTCACACACGCAGCTGTTGCCACGCGTCTTCGCTCGATAGCGGTAAACTCACGCTCTTGCCTGTAGCTCGAGCCTTCACCCCTCAGGTGGAAATCCTCTTCTTCTCCTGCTATGTCGCCATGGACAAAACCTTCGCCGACTACACGGCGGAATCCCTACACGATCTGGCGCTAACTTCCGTCTTCTCCTCCGAAGTTTCTCTTCCAGGAAACCTCGCGTCTGCTCCTGCTTTGTCCCTACGGACAAAACCTTTGCCGACTACACGGCGGTATACCCTACGCGCTCTGGCGCTAACTTCCGTCTTCTCCTGCTTTCTCGTCTCGGCCGCTCGATTAAATACCTTCCGCGCGAGATTCCAGAAGGTTCTCGTCACTTCGTCGGCGCGATACGCAGCGAAGGCTGGGGAGAGGGCGAGACGGTTGGAATGGCCTCCGCGTCGGATGACTCAAGTCGGCATGACCACGCCTATTTCCTTCTGGAACTTTCCAGCGCTTGCTCGGCCACCGTTGCGGGGTGAGGAGGTTCGTCGGCGAAGCCACACTTGCGAGAGGAGAGGCTCGCGCGCCCGGGGAGCCTTTAGATGTTGTTTTCTTTTCTTTCTTTTTCGTTGACAAACATCCAAGGCTCCCCGGCGCGCGCTCTCCCCGCGGAAGCGTGGCTTCGCCGACGAACCTCCTCACCCCACAACGGCGGCCGAGCAAGCACTCGATTTTTCCAGAAGGAACTGGGCGTATATGCCGGGTTGACTCATCTGTCCGGGACGGCCCCCGTACAGTCTCGCACCTCTCACCAGCCTCCGCTGCGCATCGCGCCGACGAAATGAGGAGAACTTTCTGGGAGGTGGCACGGAAGGTATTTAATCGAGCAGCCGAGACGAGAAAGCAGGAGGAGACGGAAGTGAGCGCCAGAGCGCGTAGGGATTCCGCCGTGTAGTCGGCGAAGGTTTTGGTCCGTAGGGACGAAGCCGGAGATGAAGAGGATTTCCACCTGAGGGGTGAAGGCTCGAGCTACAGGCAAGAGCGTGTGTTTACCGCTATCGAGCGAAGACGCGTGGCAACAGCTGCGGGTGTGAAGCCGACGTGTTCCGGCGAAGAAGTTTGAAGCTTGGAGAGTGGCCTATTGAAGACGGGAGTTTTCCTGGAAGAGAAACTCCGGCGAGGTTTCCTGGAAGAGAAACTTCGAGGGCTGCGGAACGACAACAACGCTGGACTTTGAGTGAGTGATTCTCGGAAGAGTATCATCTAGACTTTGGTTCCAAGAACTTTGGACTGAATAGGTTTTCTATCTCTTTAGTCTTTAAGTGTCTTGGTTGTTCAATGCATGCGACTGCATTGGAGTGCGTATTGTTGTCCGTGTCCGTTGTTTCAAGTGTGGCTGATTGTATTGTGTAGTACGTTGATTGATTGGTTTGATTGGTGACATATTGTATGCAACTATTGTGGAGTGTGCATTTTTGTGTATTGTTTTCGATCTGCCATTATTGAGAATATAATTTGTTTGTTTATCAACTCTCGGCTCTGACTTGTTCTTTGGGCCACAGCCGGCGTCCGCTGGCGCACCAAAAAGGACCACTTCTAAATTGTCCACGCTTTCGTGGTGCGGTTCGGGGGGCCAATACTTCGGCCCTTGGAATTAGCCCGGCGATCGCCTCCCTAATAAACGGGACATGTGTGACAATTAATCTGGCGTCCGCGACATAGGACCTTTTGGTGCACAGTGTGTCCAAAGTAGTGAGAAAGAGCCTCGAGTTGTTGATAGTGCTATCGGAACGATTTTGTGTGTTGTTCAGTGTTCTCGTTAACGAGTGCAGGGGAGTGTTCCGATAGACTGATTTAGGCAGATACTTTTTGCATGCGGCAAGGTTTTATTTGCGAGTTGCGAGACACAATGGATCTCGAAAAGTTAGTTGCGCTCTGTGAGAAGATGGGTCTTTCCGGCACCGAACTACGGAAATGGGTAAGCCAGAAGGAGAAAGAGGCGGTGGAGAGAGAAAGGTTGGCAGCAGAGAGGGCCAAGGAAGAAAAAGCAGCTGAGTTGGAACGAGAGAGGTTGGCAGCTGAAAGGGTGAAAGAAGAAAGAGAGGCAAAGGAGCGACAGCTGAAGGAAGAAAGATAGCAGCAATTGAAGTTGGAGCTGGAGAGAGAGAAGTTGGCAGCCGAAAGGGCGAGAGAAGAAAGAGAAGCGAGGGAGCGACGGCTGAAGGAAGAAAGAGAGGCAAAGGAGCAACAGCTGAAAGAAGAAAGAGAGGAAAGGGAGCGGCAGCGGCAGCACGAGATGGAACTCGAGCGGCTCCGTTCGCAACAGCGAAGTGAAACTCCCGTCCAAGCTAGAGTTGAAAGCAGCGAACGGGAAGATCACGGCTTCCGCTTGAACCCAAGCAAGCTGCTCGTAGCGTTTGATGAAAGGAAGGACGACCTAGACGCGTACCTCCACAGATTTGAGACTATTGCGAGGAGCCAGAATTGGCCGGAACAGCAATGGGCAACTGCTTTGAGTACTTGCTTGAGTGGTGAAGCGCTCAGTGTGTACGGTAGGCTGACGCCGACCGATGCAGCCAACTACGCAAAGGTGAAAGCTGCTTTGTTGAAGCGATTTAGATTCACTGTGGAAGGATTCCGCGACAGATTTCGGACAGGAAAGCCAGCTGACGGTGAGACAGCTACGCAGTATGCCGCCCGACTTTGCCATTATTTCGACAGATAGATTGAACTTTCAGGGACAGTACAGGAGTACGATGAGCTTAGAGAGCTGCTAATTAGAGAACAATTTCTTACTAGTTGCCACCCAAGCCTGTCACTGTACTTAAAAGAGAGGAAGGCTGACTCACTTGAAGACATGCTTGAATTGGCTGATCAATTCTTGGAAGCGCAAGGTGGCACTAATTTGGCCAAGGTCAAGAATGATTGTCCCGATGATTCAAAGAAATTGGCTCCCGAAGAAAAGAAGCGTGCGCCAGAGAGCATTCCGCGATGTTTTCTGTGCAACCGAGTGGGTCATCGCGCGAAAAACTGTCGAACGATCTTTATGAGCCCTACGGCAGTAAAATGTTTCAAGTGTGATCAGACTGGGCACAAAGCAGACGCTTGTCGGAACGGAGTGAGTCAAACTCACCAGGTATCTTGTGTGCAAGCGGCACCGAAATCTGATAATAATGCCGTCACCGATGGATTCGTAGAGTTGATGAATGGGGAGAAAATTCCTATTGTGGGTGCTGTAATGTCAAAACAGCCAACCGGTGTTACGAAAGGAATGCCAACGCTGCCTGGAAAGGTTGCGGGCAAGAAGATTACGGTTCTAAGAGACACCGGAAGCTCCACGGTTATCGTGCGGAGAAATTTGGTACGGGAAAGCGAGTTAACCGGCAAAACGAAACCGGTTTGCTTAATTGACCGTACAGTTCGGATGCTTCCCGAAGCAGAGATTGAGGTTGAAACCCCATACTTCAGCGGGAAGGTTACGGCTCTATGTATGACGACCCCCTTTTACGACCTTGTCATCGGAAACATCGACGGGGCGCGAGGACCGAATGATCCGGAATGTTTGGGAGAAGACCTTAAGATAGAGCCCTCGCCAACCCAACGACCGCGAGATACAGTGGAGGAGCAACCCGTGACGGATCCCACTCGAGCCCAAGGTGAAGCCGCGGTGCAAGGGACTATGAATGATAAGATGATCGTGTTGAACGAGTTCACGGGCCGAGCAACTGGACTTACGTCGGCACGACCTCAACCGACCGACAGTGTAAAGGAGACGGAGTTGGCTAGCCGGGCGAAATGTAGAGACATGATCAAGCTGGTAAATAAACAGACAGGACCCGTCGAATGTTATGACCCATTAACGGTGTCGGAAGTGACAACGATGGCTGAGACGCTGCCTCAGATACCGCCGTTGGAAAAGGCTCGCCGAAAAAGAACAAGGAAAAACAAGAAGAGATCGAGCGAGCACCGCAAGAAAGGACGCAAGCGCAGCTCGAAATACACAGGATAGGTGCGGAGGTGGAATCGGAATGTTTCTGGCAGGGCTGAGTGACATATGTTGTGTTAATGTTCTTGCTATCCTGTCGCGAGAGCAAGGTTTCCAGTTCCAGTATCTTCTCAGGAAATTTGTGCAAAACCAACTCCTCTGCTTCTTTTTTAAGTCTTTCTTTGTACTCTTCTACCTTTGGGTTTGTTTCTCTGGCCATTACAGAGCTTCGGCTTTTAACTTTATTGGAATGTGGGATAAATCGTGTTTTCCAGCCTGGGACAGGCGCCTACACGCTGCATTTACGGCTTACAAATGGAGCAGTCAAGGTCGCCCCCGTTTGGGATTAGAAGGGGAAAGCTTACCCGGAAAAACGTCTAGCAAGAGGCCAGGTCCGGCGCCACCGTCTGAGTCTAAGCCATTGTTAACAGGCACGCGTGTCATTGAGAATGACATGGGGACGCGACCACTTAGCCTGACCGAGACATAGTGGCGGCCGGTAAAAGACCATATTCCCCCGCGCTCTTGTTAGGATGTCGGGGCGCCTCGCTGTCGCATGTACACCTGGTAAGCAATAATGTACCTATCGCTCTTAAGGACGCTTCTAGGAAGCAACAATTAACGAAAGAACTGACGAGGCCCGAGCGTGGGAACGGCCGCCGACGGGAGTCGGCCGAAGGAGGCAGCACGAGTAACGTTGGCCAGCTCGGCCTGGCATGGGAGAGAGTGTCAGGTGCGGAGGACCTTTCCCTTTGCATGTTTCATTTTGGTAAGGAGGTTTTTACAAATGTAGTGCCTTTTATGAAAGTGTTTCTGTGATTGGTTGTGATGCTGCGAGTCCCAACATGTGATTGGTTTTTGTGAAGACTCTTTGTTCGACCAAGGGTTAAAAAGAGGATGTTTGAACTTGAAAAGTGAGCGGAGCGGAGTCGGGGGTAAACGGCGGATCTCACCACCGGAGACCAGGCCATGCCGGCCGAGGGTATGCCACCATTTTCTATGTTTTGTCTTTGTGACCCAGTGCATTTTGTAAATTGAAGTTGTGTTAGCTAAATAAACCCCAATGAGTTCTCCCCGAATCATCGTGTTGACTTCTCATCGATTGCCTGCGCGGAGTTTCACCCACACTTATTCGTCTCCCTGGTCGTCCGATGCGCCTAACGTTGAACAACCCCGACGTTTCGCTACAATCCTGTGTCACAAGTGTATGTCGAGCGAGTCAAAGTGTTCTGTGCGATGATGTGATGTATAGTGTTGTATAATTGTTGTAAAGACAGAACTTTGTACGTTTGTATTGTTTGGAATGTGTGATGAAGTGTTGTAGTCATGTACCTGAGGTTATATTTCATGAGTGTGAGATTGAATTGTAATGTCCAATTGTATTGAGTGATCTGTTGTGAATGTGAAGTGTCATGAGCGACGGATTATGTTACAGTCTCTCATAGTGTGTGGTGACTGTTCGCGATCGTTTGTGTGGTTTTGAATATTATGAAATAATATTCTTAAAGTGGGGGGC
>WOVY01007821.1:0-27268 GCA_013436015.1 Rhipicephalus annulatus | reverse complement strand
TGGCATGCGATTCATTTTGATGCCCAATATTCAGATTTCTAGGGTGCTGCAACCTAATTTCTGGACTAAGAAAATAAAGACCGCTCACAATTGTGCAGAAATAAAGTAGAAAATTTATCAGCGATACAGTATGCACAAGACATTCTTCAACAAGGGTCTTGTTTTCAGGTGTCCTGTTAATAACGATTTAAGAACCTGTGTTTATATCTTCAAAAGGAAACAAAAAAACATACGTGAAAAACTAAGAAGTGGAGCCGGAGCAGCCGACATTCCAACAATAAAAGGGCCCCATTTTGGGGCCATGCTTGAATTAATAGAAGGAGAGTCTGAGCCTGTGGCGTAAGTTCAATATCAGCTGACTATTGAGTAATAAACAAAAAAGTTGATTTTATTCACATGACTGTTACACATACACATAAATACACTCATATAAATACACATAAGTACACTGCACATAAACATAGAAGTCCCAAGAGATAATTCACAATGGCATGCTTGTGATCATGAATATGGTGGCAATGAGCGGTTTTGATGTCGAATAATTGTGGCTACAGCTACCAAGAATAACTCTGTGCATCATTATTTCAGGGTACTGTGCAACGTGAAGTGCCCATTGACTAAACGTAATGAATAATGCTTACCCTCCATTGAACAGAAAATAAAAGTTTTGTTTAGCATAGCTCAGTGCATCAGCACAACGCAAAAAATATAGCATACCGTACAAGTGGCGCGTGGACAGCTTCACAAAACAGAATATGAAGACAGAACAGTAAGAATGAGAGAATTGAGTGTACTTCAGTGTCTTTCTCGGCTCTCAGTTACCAAAAGAAGGAAGGCTTAATACAAAATCTAAAAATATAGAGAGATCGCTTATTGCGCGTGTCATGAGGCTGTTCATAGGCAAGCATTGTACGTATTCATTACAAGAATGCAGCATAAGTACTTATATTGTAGCAAAATAGTCCAAAATGCTCTAAAGATGTACAATAGCACTGACAGAATCATATATAGCATGTTCTCTTGCACCAGCCACATCACAGCAGACGAGGCTAAACGGGAGGTGAGCATGCACAAAAATGTTCCGTACTATGTGCATGCACTTGAAGCTGTACACGCATGGACTTGAACCTTGAAACATTATTTTTTATTACTAGGTGATTGTACTTTGCAAATATATGAAAATACAGCATGCTTGAAAGGCGTTGTTCAATTCGTTAGCTTGCCCAAACCACTGCATTTTTTTTAAAATACATTCAGCACTCCAACTGAACAGAAGCACACAGGAATACATAAGGGCACAGGGCATTGTTTCTGTGTGAATGTGGTTATTGTGTGACGTCAAATATTCCCGAAAAGCAAAGTATTCATCAGCAACAGGCCGCAATTAAGCAAACTAATGCATTATCTGCACACACTGGCAAGACATTCATGTCACTCTCGTTATGAACAAGTGCCCAGCGCTGATTGCATTACAAGTGAGCTGAATAATGTGAAGCATTCGCTCAATCGTAGCAGTAAATTGTTGCTGCAAAGTCGTATGCAGCATGTGTTCAAGAAAACATAATGACAGCACGCACAGTTTCATGAGACACATCGTTTGCACAGCCATTTAGAATTGACTGTATAAATTTAATTCACATAGCCAGTGAGATATTGTTATGAGGTTAGAGACTTTGTACAAAATGCGTTTACAAGGAAAAACCCACAGGCAAGATTCACAATGGCTGATTAACACCCTCGCGTGGCTATCAGCTGCTTGAGTTCTTCCTCTTCCTTTACTTCATCTCCGTGACAATATTCTCTTGTTCTCATTTATATGTGCAGCATACATAGCATTTATTACCATAATGGGCACATTAATCTCTGTATGCACACCTTACATACAGCAGCGCTTAATCAAGAGGTAACACAAGTGACTTCTTATGATAATAAACCTCGTGTTGAGGTGCAACCATATTGGCATTTTAACTCCCAAAGAATGCCTAAAACTGGTCATGTACTAGTGGCATTATCAAATACATAAAGAGAAGTTTTCATCACTGCAGTTCACCGCCTCGGCCAAGCCATGCAGCGGCACCGGAACGTTGCCCCTAATACGGCTGAGGAGACTGGTGTCGACACCTGCAGCAATGAGTAAAACTATTATGAATCCACCTAAATAATGACAAATAAAGCGCTAAGCATTATATAGCCAATCTATTATATCTCAAAAACATGTTTTGTAACTTTCTTCGTGTTCTAGCACATTTAGAGAATATGCCTAATGTTTGCACACCAGATCCTGCTGCATGAAATTGTAACACTTTATAAGTTGTATAATAATACTGCCTTCTTCTGCAGTGATGCTTCAGCAACCACCTCAAGAGAGCAGCCAACATCAAAACGGTGTGTAAACGAAAAATTATTTTAGGTACTCCTGGCGAGAGACCACAATCACAACTTTTCGAAAAGGATCTTTTTCTGTACATTTAAGCAATATGTATCATTAACTGCAGGTCACGCTCATCAAGACGACAACGGACCTACGAGGGCACTAGGTGAGATATACCGCAAGAGTTAGAGGATAAACTTGCAGATTTTTTCTAACAATCTTGCGAATGCTACAAAATACAAAACTTTATAAGGTGAACGCTCGGTCATGGTGGTACACAGACATAGTATAAAGAACAGTGTGGAGAACGACAAGGTAGAAACAGAAGAAACAGGACAGAGCACTGACTTTAAACTGATGTTTTTTATTGTGGGCACATTTATACTCAGGCAGACAGAACCCATGTAACTACCGTAATATTTAGACGTTAATATCAGAACATCAGCACTCTGTCCCAAAACACAAGTGTCCGTTTTCAAAGATCAAAAGCCAGTTATTTCTTACAGAGAGGTAGATGGCCTATTGACACATTTATTTTTTAAGTGTGCTATTTATTTGCTTCACCCCGCAGGGGCGCCTGCGCAAGTAGGCGTTTGGTGTGTAGCGACACACGGACCCGAGCTAACGGAGGAGTTTCGGCTACCTCCCACGCCTAGCCGTGCGTGGCTTTGCCGTGTCCGGGGAAAAGGGGATCCTGGGGGTTGAGCTGACGCTGGGTGATTGGACCTTTAAGGCCCCCCGGCAGAGGCAACACACCCCTTTGGCCCCGGCTTCAGGTAGACGGCACCCCTGGGTTGACCCACCCAGGGGAAATCGGCAGTCGCCTTTTCCTATCTTTCTCTGCCTACATCTTCGTCTTTATCTCTCACTATCTATCTGTCCTGTCTTCTACTCTCTTCTGTTTACTTTCCCAATTTCCTGGCGGTGAGGGTTAACCCTGTGTAGTTACCCGACCTTGGGTAGTTATATTCGGTTATAGCGGCGATGCATGGCTGGCGTCTTCAAGTGTTCACTATTCAACCTTGTAGCGTCCCCTTGTTGGGCTCGGTGGTGGGTGGCCACCATCGCCGCCGAATTTAAAATGCTTCTTATGGAAAACCCTTTTCCAGCACTCCCTTATCGCCACCTGAAAAGGTGGCGCACCAATGACAGCTTCTTTACTGCACAGCCTAAACGGACCTTCCCCAAGTACCATGTAATTCACAGCCAAAATGAAAAGAAAACAGTTCGATCTATTTCCCATTTATTGTCTCGAAAACGCTCACAGATGCAATTGGCCCCGGCTATAAAGTAACTAAGATGGGGGAATGGCGATCTCCTTCTAGAAGTTCGTGACAACACTCAGTACGACAAGCTCACAAAACTCGTTTCATTTGATAACATCCCAATATCAGTGGGCCCACATAGGTCGATGAACACAGTGCGTGGTGTCATATCTGATGATGACCTCCTCGAGCTGTCTGAAAGTGAATTGGTCGAAGGCTGGCAAGAACAAAATGTAGTGAAAGTACAAAGAATAATAATCAGGCGAGATAATAAACAGATCCCAACAAAGCACATCATAGTTACCTTCGGTACAAGCAACCTTCCCGATTGAAACTGGTTACTGCAAGCTTCCTGTCAGACCTTATATACCGAATCCTCGCCGGTGTTTCAAGTGCTAGCGCTTCGGACACGAATCCCAAACGTGCAGAAGCCGCGCTAGGTGTGCGAAGTGCGCATCTTGTGAACATGTATCCGAAAAGTGCACTTCAGAAGCCTGTTGCGCTAACTGTGAAGGAGATCACGCTGCCTACTCCCGATCATGCCCTGCATGGAAAAAAGAGGAACAAATATTAGAAATTAAGGTAAAGTTCAACCTGTCTTTCAAGAGGCACGTCAACGTTTTTCTACACACATTCATTCTGAACCTTCTTTCGCCGACATGGCGTGTCGAGGCACCGTGCCACGTCTTTCGGCACCCGCAAGATTCACACCAAGTGTGACGGCGGTTGTGCCAGAAGCGCCTCCGGCTGGAGCAGTCTGTACTGCTCCGCCTCCTGTTCGAAAGGGCCAGCAGACTTCAGAGACTGCTGGACCACGGACAACTGCAAGTACAGTCAGGTCCGAAACTGCCATAAACGTGCCTGCCAAGCAGGCACAATCCTCCACCACAGAAGAAGTGATGGACACAAGCCATACTCCTCCAGCGCCCCACACGCCGAAGGAAAGGCGCAGCTCTTTGGAGCGAAGCAAGAAAGAGAAAACCCGTATTACAGGGCCCCAACAGGCCCTGTAACTTAAGGCAACATTTCTGTACACACAGCACCTAACTACATTAAAGATGGAGACACAAATTTTACAGTGGAACGTCAGAGGACTACTGAGAAACCTTGACGATATTTAAGAACTTTTACATAAACAGTCACCAAAAGTGCTGTGTGTACAAGAAACACATTTAAAACCCAAGATGACTAATTTTCTTCGCCAGTATATCGTTTTTCGAAAGGACAGGAATGAAGCTGTCACGTCATCTGGTGGTGTGGCCATTATAGTAAATTAAGGGATTGCATGTACTCATCTACCACTCCAAACATCTCTTGAAGCAGTGGCTATTCGTGTAGTCCTCCTGAACAAACTCGTGACCATCTGCTCTAACTACATACCTCCGCACTACCATCTTGAAAAACGTGAATTCCAGTCTCTAATAGATAAACTTCCAGAACCTTCTATCCTCCTTGGAGATTTCAATGCACATAGCAATCTATGGGGTCACTCTCGCTGCGATGCTCGAGGTCGCCTAATTAAACAGTTTCGTTTCACTTCTGGCGCGTGCATTTTAAATCTAAAAGAACATGCATATTACTGCCTCACCAGCAATACCTACTCGTCAATAGACCTTAGCATTGTCTCACCACCCCTTTACTGACATGGAATGTCATCAATAATCCTTACGGAAGTGACCACTTTCCCGTAACGCTAAGCACACCCATATCAAAGGAATATCACCCACAGGTCCCCAGATGGATCACTGACAAAGCTGATTGGGAACAGTTCTCGCAGATTACTAACTTACGTTGGACTGAGCTATCTGGTTTAAACATAGATGCAGCTGTACAATACTTTTCTGCTTTTCTGACCAACGCTGCGATGAAATGCTTCCCGCAAACTTCTGGACTGCCTGGCAAGCGACGTGTCCCATGGTGGAATACTGAATGTCGCAATGCACGCAAACAACAAAACAAAGCGTGGAGATTGCTACGGGACTCGCCGATGGCAGAGAATCTTGAAAGTTTTAAGAAAATCAAGTTTCAATGCAGGAGAACGCGCCGGCAGTCTAGGAGAGAAAGCTGGCATAAGTTTTTATCAGGCATCACTTCATATACACAAGAAACTAAAGTGTGGAACATGGTTCACAAGGTAACAGGACGACACGCATCTTCAGTACCTCTCGTAGACACACAAGGGGACACCTTGGAAGACCAGGCGAACTTCCCCGGTGCCCACTTCGAAGAGGTGTCCAGTTGATCGCTTTACACTGCAGCTTTTCAACGACACAAAAAAATATCGAAAAAGAGAAACTTAAGCGAAAATCTTCTAAACATGACAACAACAACAACAACAACAACAACAAACAACAACCCTTTCAGTTTGGCCGAGTTACAAGCATCGGACATGTTTGCAATAAATCAGCTCCAGGTTCGGACCGTATATTATACGAAATATTAAAACAACTGCCTTCTGAAACACAAAAAACCTTGCTTTCCCTGTATAACTCTATCTGGTTTTCCGGTGAAATCCCTTCT
The DNA here is from genome assembly GCA_013436015.1 of Rhipicephalus annulatus. Classification (NCBI taxonomy): domain Eukaryota; kingdom Metazoa; phylum Arthropoda; class Arachnida; order Ixodida; family Ixodidae; genus Rhipicephalus; species Rhipicephalus annulatus. The sequence goes on along the minus strand of WOVY01007821.1, from coordinate 21,112 downwards.
GTGTGGAAAGAAGCCATTATTATTCCAATTTTAAAGCAAAGCAAGGATTCATCTTCCGTTAGTAGTTACAGGCCAATCGCACTTACAAGTTGCATGTGTAAACTTCTGAAAAAATGTTAATCGCAGACTTGTACATTACCTTGAAAGGAACAATCTGCTCGACCCATTCCAATGCGGGTTTCGAGAGGGTAGATCCACCACTGACCACCTCGTGCGTATCGAGGCACAGATCCGAGATGCCTTCGTCCACAAACAATACTTTCTTTCTGTGTTCCTCGACATCGAAAAAGCCTATGATACGACATGGAGATTCGGAATATTAAGAGACCTGTCCAATCTTGGTGTGCGTGGCAGGATGTTTACTATTATCGAAAGCTACTTGTCCAATCGTACATTCCGTGTCCATGTGGGCAGTGCTCTCTTCCAAACATTTGTCCAGGAAGCAGGCGTGCCGCAAGGGGGTGTACTTGGTTGTACACTTTTTCTTATCAAAATGAATTCCTTACACTTCTCCATTCCCCGCAATATGTTCTATTGTACATATGTCGACGACGTTCAGCTTGGCTTCAAGTCATGCAACTTGGCAATGTGTGTGCGGAAGGTTCAGTTAGGTTTAAACAAGGTCTCCGAATGGGCAGAGGAAAACGGATTCCGACTGAACCCACAAAAAAGCACGTGTGTCTTGTTCTCTCGAAATAGAGGCATGCACTCAGAACCTGACATTGAACTGAACGGTCAACGTCTGTCTGTAAATGCGGAGCATAAATTTTGACGGCTAATTTTGGACAACAAGTTCACCTTCGTACCGCATATCAAGTATTTAAAAACAAAATGTTTAAAAGCCATGAATGTTTTAAAAGTGTTGTCACGCACTACATGGAGTAGTTACAGGAAATGTTTAATTAAGTTATATAAAAGCCTCGTACGCACACGGCTAGATTACGGTGCTATAATGTATCAGTCGGCAACACAACCAGCCTTGAAAATTCTCGACCCTGTCCACCATCTAGGCATTCGCCTCTCTACGGGTGCTTTCCGCACCAGCCCTGTGGAGAGCCTGTACGTGCATTCGAATGAATGGTCGCTCCACCTACAAAGATGTTCCCTGTCCTTTTTGTACTTTTTCAAGGTGAAGGCAGACCAGAAACACCCTTCCCATTTCACAATTAATGATTTGTCTTGTTCTAGCTTGTTCGAGAACCGTCCTTCGTTTAGGCAGCCCTTTGCACTGCGTGTAAGGAGCAGGCCTAAGAAACAGGTATGCCTCTTGAACACAGTTTGATGGCTCCTGCAACATATCTGCCACCGTGGCAGTGGCAGCTTATAGACTGTGATGTCTCTTTTGTTGATGTCACAAAGCACGCACCACTTGCACACATACATACACACTTCCTAGAACTAAAACATAAATACACATGCTCTGAGTTCTTACCGATGCGTCAAAGTCAAACACTTCTGTGTCATATGCTGCTTTAGGCCTATCCTTTTCCGAGGCCGGCGTTTCTTAATCTTGATGCAAGCATTTTCACAGGAGAAGCTTATGCAATACTGGCGGTCGTAAAACACACTAAACAGATAAAATTACAAAAGGCGGTAATATACACAGATTCCCTAAGCGTGGTCAAAGCCCTGAAAACTCCTAAAAAACCCAAGAACCCCGTGCTGGTGTCACTTTACTCACTTCTGTGCACACTCTACACATCAAAACAGCATGTCATTGTCTGCTGGGTTCCAGGGCACCGTGAAATACAAGGGAACGTATTGGCCGACAATCAGGCTGCTTGCGCCAATGTCACCACTGCAAATGCATCAACACCAGTCCCTGCACTTGACCTAAAACCTTTTATAAAACGAAAGCTCAGGCTTTATTGGCAGAGCATGTGGGATAAACACACAGATAATAAACTCCATGCTATTAAGCCGCAACTAGGTTATTGGCCGCCACTATCAAAATCACGACACACAGAAGTAATACTAACAAGGCTTAGAACAGAACATACACATTCTACACATTTATTTCTTCTGTCTACCGGTGATCCACCATATTGTGAGAGATGTGGAGAGCCCCTTACGATTCTCCACATTCTTGTCCAGTGCAATGAGCTAAATGCTCTAAGGAAAAAGCACTTTTTACTGCCCTACCGACAACAGCTCCCTCTGCACCCTGGGGTGCTCATCGGTAGGGATCCGCTTTTTTCAACTGCAAACACTTTTCATGTTTTTAAAAGATGTGCAAAGCTTTCACCCGATATTTCGAGGTCATCCGTAGCACGACCTCTATAGAGTGGTCGTGGCTGCGGTAATTACATCTTCATAATGGTTTTATTACGATGACATTTTGCCATCCGCTATCACTACACGTATGTCACGCCACTGTCATGATATTATTACATTCATGTTTTAACCCGCGTTAAAGCGAGGAATTTTAAGGACCCTTTACAGCCACGCACCATATCATTGTTCATATCTGCAGTCAATTGAAATGGCGCTCTTTGGCCATCAATTGGCCCTTGCGCCACTAAAAACTACTCATCCTCATCATTAATTTGCTTCAGCTACTCTATTTTTTTTCTTTCTTAGTGCCGAAACTCACAAAGATCAGTTGAAAGTCAGTGCTTTGTCTTATTTTTTCTGTTTCTACCTTGTTGTTCTCACACTGTTTTTTTTTGCTAAATAGTGCTTCTTGAAGTAACAATTCAACCTTAAAGCATTCATATGCATAAATTGCAGATCACACTTGCTTTACAGCAGTGCAGGAGAGGGCACAAGCCTTGAAGCTGTGACGCAAGCTTGCATGGAGCACCTTGAACACATCAGAGCGAACAGGGGGGTTATTAAAACAGAGAAATTGGTTTCTTCGCTCTACGTACCAATGCACGCCTCAGAGAGCTACCAGTGCACATTGCGCAAGATGTAATACATGCAGTAGAACTTATGCTGTATGAAACAGAGGCGAAACTGCATCAGAGCAGTGAAGCAACTTGAAGTGTTTATATATTGCAAATGACACCCACCTTTTTTTTTATCTTGGGTTTACTTTTCTAGTCCCAACTTAAAGGGGTCATGACTGGTCGCTCAACAATTGACGGTTGTCAGTAAGAAACAAAACTACAGAGTAAAATGTGCTAGTACACGAGTGAAAAGGGGCTTTAAGAGATTATTTTTGTCAAAAATAAGCCGTAAAAGTGCTCGGTTTCAAAAACTTAACCTACCACAAGTGACCGCCATTGTGTCATGGCGTGCAAGACGTCACACGTCGAAGGAGAAGTGGCGAATGGTATACGCATTGCACATTCACAGGAGCCATTTTGACGTCAGAAATTATTTTATGCAAGTACCAGCGCTACATTGCTGACGCAGTAGCCATGTTTTGACCCCTGAAAGTCATTTAGCTTTTGTGGTGAGTTCAACAACGCGAAAAAACTTGATTGCAAGCGCAGTTGACGACAGAACACGACCGTCTGCCAGAATGCACACTGTGCAGCAGCTTGTTGAGCAAGCGGTTCGTGATGTCATGGATAGTTAGTGCGTCAGTATTGCCCAACTGTCAGGCACTAGCTCGTTTATAAAAATATGCGATTATAAATTAACAGCTTGACCGAATCGCTCAAATTTTGCCAACTTTCATACAAAAATCAGCCCATACAACACACGTTATGGTTGAAAATTGGGTGTCATGAACCTTTTAAGGCAACTTATTTCTGTGATAAATGTATTCATAACCGTGCAATAACTTAAAGATTTTAACATGGAATATTTATTTTTGTGTTTTCATGGTTATATTTGGACATGAAAGTTTTCCCTATAATGTATCTGGTGTGACACTGGTGATTTTTGTCTTGTTGGTTCAGCTTAAGAAGATGCTATGTACATAAGTTCTGTAAGCAATAAAATGAATTTACAACCCACCTTCACCTTGTACGCCTCAAGTGCTGTTCACCATTTTGTCCTGCCAAGGGACCTGACCGTCTGTGACGAAGTAGTGCGCCAATTTATCTCGCACTTCCTTGGCATACCTACAACGCATAAGTGCCATGTGAAATTTCTGTCGGCCTAGCTATGATGGAAGACACACACTGTAAAAGGAGCATTCTGAGCTTGAAAATCTCACGCATAGTTGCATTTCAGTGTCGTAGTCATGACGCTATATTGCCAAAGTGTTCCTCGTTTTTGATGTATTAATAAGTGCTACCCTCTGCTGCCTATCTTTTACGGCATCAATACAGCTTGCGATAGAATGCATATTTACTGATTAACTTTAAAAATTTTAATATGTCAAGTTTCATGACAGCCAACGTCAGCAACTGCTCCAATTTGGACAAAAATATTGTACACTTATCAGAGAATGATTGCCCTGTACAGTTAAACCTAATTAAATGTAGCTTGGTCAGTTCAAAATCCATCATAATTTATGGACCCATTCAATAGGCATCAGCAAGGTACTCAACACAAACATCCTTTTCTTTTGTTGAAACCTCATCTTACACGGCACATGGCTGTGCCCACTAATTTGGAACAAAGTTGACCTCTATGTTTTCTTATTGCTCCTAGTTCACATATTTATTTATTTATTTGTAGGTACTGCAATCCCACATGAGGGATTATAGCAGGGTGGGAAGTACAATCATAAATATTCCTAGGTGAACAAGAACAAAAATACGGAAGCAAAGTACAGTTCTCGGAATTACAAAAAAGGGAAAAACTGATATACAAAATTCACGAATACATGATCAACCATGGCTACAAAATACAAATTCAAAATGTACAGGATAATAAATATTCCAGAAACAGAGTCACATACGCAAGGATTGGAAAAAACACGGGTGTTAATTCTACACAATTTCAAATATATACACATATATACATACATATACATACACACATATGCACACATATATATTATGCAGTTAAACACAAGGCAAACTTTTCAAGTGATGGCTGTAAAACAACGTCATTAGTTAGGTTGTTCCATTCCCTGACTGTTCTCCGGAAAAATGAATACGTGAAGCAGTTATTGCGTGTTTGAAAGGGCGTAATGGAGAGGTTATGGCGATGCCTTGTCGAATACCCAAAGGAGAAAGACAATAATTTGCAAGTGTCTATCTTAGAGTGCTCCTTAATTAGTTGATATAAAAATTTGACACGAGAAATTCGGTTTCTTTCAGTTATTGGTGGAAGATTAGCTCTCGCTAGCAGTGCACTAACAGATGTGCGACCATAACTGTTGTATATAAAACGGGCTGCCTTTCTTTGTATTTTTTCAATCTTCTTTTTATTAGTCAACGTAAAAGGATCCCATATAACGACTGCATAATCTAGAATGGGTAGAACTGTTGATTTGTACGCCAGCAAGCGCACAGTGGGAGTGGAGTGCTTGAGAGCTCTCCTAAGAAATGAAAGTCTTGTGTTAGCACAAGCTGCAACATAATCGATATGTTTATTCCACGTCAAGTTGTTCGTAATGTAAACCTCTAGATACTTGTAATACTGCACCTCAGCAAGGTATATATTGTTACAGCAATATTGGAACAAGAGGGGCTCTTTTTGTGTGAAACGCGCATAAATACAGTTTTTTCAAAGTTTATGGGCATTTGCCAACTGTCGCACCAAGATTTACCTTTTGGAATGCGGCATTTAACTTTATTTGGTCATTAGAATTTTTTACCTCGGAGTAAATAACGCAGTCGTCTGCATAGAGTTTTATGTTAACGGGTATGTCATTCACAATGTCATTGATATATAAAATAAAAAGAAGCGGTCCGAGTACCGAACCCTGGGGGACGCCAGATTCCACAGAAACCCTCTCAGAGCATTTATCTTTATATACAACATATTGCTGCCGGCTATGAAGGTAAGATAAAATCCATTTAGTTAAATGCTTGTTTTTGAGTATGTTGTCGAGTTTGAAAATTAATTTTTTGTGAGAAACCTTATCAAACGCCTTTGAAAAATCCATAAAAATTGCGTCAGTCTGCTCACCATTATTAATTGTCAATGCAAAATCGTAAACGGTCTGAACTAATTGGGCACAAGTAGAGTAGCCTCTTCTGAATCCATGTTGAGACTCGGATAGGGCATTATGAGCAGTTAGAAATTCCGAAATATGATTATGAACTATATGCTCGAGCAACTTACAAACTGTTGACAATAGTGATATTGGCCTATAATTACTAATTTCATCTTTCTTACCCTTTTTATGAAGTGGTTTCACTTTGGCTGTCCTCCAATCGATTGGCAGCTGTCCTTCTTTCAACGATTTTGTAAAAAGAATGCAAAGATATTTGGCGACCCATTCAGCGTACCTTTTGAGAAAGGCATTGGGTATTTCGTCAGCACCACCAGATTTTTTTACATCAAGTTTCAAGAGCATGTTGAAAATTCCCTTTTCACTTACGGTAATGTCAGGCATCGGCGGTAATGGTGACACAAAATTAGGCAGTTTGCCATCATCATTAGTAAAGCAGGACTGAAACTGCCTATTGAATGCATTTGCGATTTTTGTGGCATCAGTAATTTGGACACCATTAATGGTAAAAGCATCCACATCAGTATAAGATGGGGGAAATTGCTTGCCAAAACTTCTGCGGCGAACTTGTAATGAAACTAGGTAATGAAACTGAAAAATATTTGTCTTTGTCAGCTGCAACTTGTGTTTTAACTTTGTGAGACAAATCTGAAATTTTGGATTCTAGGTTTACGCAGTCGCCTACAGATCGACGTTTTTTCTTTAACCTCTTTAATTTTCTCTGCAAATGTATAGTAGAACGACTTATCCAGGCATTCACACGTTTGTTTTTCTTGCGTATCAATGGCACAAATTGTTCAATACATTCATGTACAAGTTTCGTAAAAGAAGCCCAAAGATTGTGAACATTCGCATCACTGCGAGAGAAATTATCTAGATGAAACGAAAGCACGTCTATTATAGCTTCGTCATCGGCTCTGGAAAAGTTTCGAAAATACGAAGCTTCGTTAGCTTTGTCGACTTTAACATTGCTGAGGCTAAGGAAGACGGCCTGATGATCGGAAATTCCTGGCATGATTTGAGATGTGGCGTTCTTGAAAATGCTACCGCTTACGAAGAAAAGATCTAGTAGAGTCTTACTGCTATCCTGAATTCTTGTTAAGCCTTCAACAACTTGAGTAAGGTCAAAGGCAAAAGCAATATCAAGCATTGCCTCTCCTACCTTGTCATTACGAATTTTGGGGGACATTGTTAGCCAGTCAACATCAGACAAATTGAAATCACCAGATAGGATTATCCGATCATCAGGTTTGACATGGTCACATAAATACTCCTTCAACACATCCATGGTAGAAGCATCAGAGTTAGAGGGTCTGTACATGGCACCAACAATATACCTAAGGCCGCCACTATAGGCTTTGCAGAATAAACACTCAATGTTGGCAACTTCAGGCATCAAGAATACGTTAAGCGCACTTTTGTAGATTATACAAACTCCACCACCCCTACTACCACGGTCTTTCCTGTACACTCGGTATCCTGATGGAACGAATTCACTATCGTATATTTCATCACTGAGCCATGTCTCAGTCAGTATAACAATATCAGGATCGTTAGCAATAATTAGCCCCTCAAGCTCTGTGCTTTTATTGTCTACGCTCCTACAATTGATGTTAAGAAGTTTCAGGAATCGATCATCATTTTGCCTTTGTCAAACCCGCCTATCACTTTTCAACAGAAAGCGGCATTTCTTGTCACTGTCCCAACCGTACATAACGCCGTTTACACTTAGCTTATCATAGATAAGCTTTACCTTAGCCCCTTTTTCCTTTTCGTCTCTAGCAGTTTTCCAAAGCATCCTTCGCTGCTCACGGACATGATGCGAAATATCTTCCGCAATAGACAATAAAGTGCCTTTAAGTTTATGCGAAACTTTTAAAATTGACAGCTTTTCTCTATAATCCAGACACTTTATTACAATTGGACGATTTTTATTTTCCATACTGCGGCCTATCCTATGAATTCGCTCAATGCTGACCGCTTTAAGTCCCAGTTTTTCTTCTACAATGTCCTTATTAAATTTCTTTCCAATTCTTCATGTGTCTCATTCTTGGATTCATAAAGACCATAGATGATTAGGTTATTTCGGCGACTCCTATTTTCTAAGTCATCTACTTTGTCCCTAAGCGCCACGAAGTTTCTATCAAGGTGGGACATTTGGTCTTCTAAGTCTTTAATCTTATCGCCCAATGTGGCAAGACTAGACAGCTGTTTCTCCATTGCCTCCATTCTGTCGCTTACTGATGACAATTTCTTTTCTATCTTCTCATGAGAAGATTGCATAGATGCCATGGTTTCCATTATTTTTTGTTGTCCAGCCAGTAACTCACGCAACGTATCACTTTGGGAGGGACCGGGGTTTGTTTCAATGTCGCCACAAAGTAATAAACTTTTTGCTAGGGTGAAAATATAAGTAACAACATTTAGTACAAAGTGTGGGCAAAGCAGCAGCAACAAATAAGGGTTGTCACTACGAAAACAATGCGATGGCCGGTTATCACCAACCTGAAGAACGAAGCAGAAGGGATTACTGAGCATCCTGCCGGTAGAGCTGCTGCCTGGCCCACTGGGGTGGCTCGCCGGTTCACGCCCTTTTGTAGCTTCCAAGATGGACATGTGATGTGACGTCACCGAAGATGGTCGCAATGACCATCTTGCGGTGTGAAGACTTTTGATGCTGCTGATACCGTAGTCGGCAAGCGGCGATGGCTCCTGTTCATAACTGCGTAGCAGTTCGGCTTGCTTGATTCCAGGGAGGCAGCCGCGCTGTGATAGCCGAATTTCTTGAAGCACAGCCAAAACCTGAAGAACGAAGCAGAAGGAATTACTGAGCATCCTCCGGTAGTGCTGCTGCCTGGCCCCACCTATATTCAGCTACAATAGAAAGTAGAAGAATCAAGGACTCATTTCTGTTGAGACACATTCGTAATTATAACAAAAAAAACTAATGTAAGTATATAGGATGCTGTTGGTATTAATTATGATATAAATGCGAAGAAACCAAGTGGGCGTAAAGATCGGCACTTCTAGGGACAAATCTTGTGCCCACAAATCTCCCATAAAGTGACCGGGGAGATTGGTAGAAGCTACTTTGGTAGAACATAGAACGGTATATTTGAAGGTCAGAGGTTCATTTCACCGGCACCAAGGTATCCTTTCACTACACTTCTTTCTTCAAATTGTCATTGTGAATACTAGTAGCATCCCCTACACATTCCCTTGCTTTGATGTGGGTATTACTGAAGAACTTTCACGAAGCAATGCTTATATTTCAAAGTAGTAAAAATTTACTAGCTCTTCAGCAACACAGATGATTTGACATACACGTAGTGTTCATGTCTTTACACGTTTTATTTTACAACTTGCATTCAGAAATCTTCACTGCAGAGCAACATTTTTACAATGTGTGTTTGTCGTATGCTTTAACACAAAACCCACTGTCCGAGCATTGTTTAAATACCCATTAGTAATGCAAAACACATGTGTGCCTCTCGTTTCTGTCCCCTCTGCATCCTTCAGTTTTTGTCGGTCACGCACTATATGTGCCACGGCACTTCAACAGTCATAAATTGAATAAAAGCTTATCTCGCAGCATTGCAGCCGGTAAGACTTGATGGTATGAGCGCTCCGCCGGCTGCTCTCTCATCCCTCCGGCTTCCAGGTCAAAAGATGTCCTTCCCAATCCTCGCTGTCTGTGGCACCAGGCTGGCAATAGGAAGTGGAGGATGCTGTGGACTCCTCAAGGAGAAAGTTATGTCACACTATGCATGCTCCAATGTATGCCTTTATATTGGCTTCTTTCGCCTTAATGGGTCGCCACGGCACCCTCCACCTGTGTGCCAGAATGCCAAAAGCATTCTCAATAGTGCGGCGTGCCCTAGACATCCTGTAATTGAAGACGCGACGCTCCTACGACTTGTCGTCGTCTTCGTGCAGTGCTGCGAAGAAAGACACTGAGCATTGTAACAAAAATAACCTCACAAGCCTTATATAACAAAACGCTATCATTGGTGATTACAAATGAAACATGCGGACCGCTGTGCACGGTCACAAAGGGCCAGCAAAGATGCTAACTTGCCATCACAGATGTTTCTGCAAGAGACCTTTGAAAGCCCCGATAAAATGTATAACTGTAATTGCCTATATTCATGCAAGAAAAAAATCTCAAAATTCAAAACAATGATCACACAAGGAAGCACAGTTAAGCGCACTTGTCACCAGTGTGTGCTTAAAGAGTACGTCCTTGATTCCCTCCTCGTTCTGAGTTTTGGTGGCTGTTGCACCAATTGCACCAACTGAACCAGTTTTGCATGCTTCTGAAGCAAGATTGCCTAGTCAAACACTTCCCTATTGCATATTGCTTTTACCCATCTCGCAGATAATTTGTCGAGCATATAACGCCGCAATTCGTACCTCTCTCTCTTTTTTTCCAAATGTAAGCAGCGAGGTCCTGCTTTCACCCACGTTTGAGGCATATTTGGAACCACATATTGCTGTGGGGCAATGTGTTGTAATTGTACCAGTGCAAGCACTTTTTTTTCCACGACATTAAACACATGTCCAATCGCGAGAGAGGTGCGCCAACATTTCTCCCTAAAATACATGCATAGTCTACATTTTTACAGACACGTCAAGGTGCAACAATTCCTCAATAAAATTAAGATGGCATTTCACCATCATCATCATCATCATCATCATCATCATCATCAGCCTCACTACGTCCACTGCAGGACAAAGGCTTCTCCCATGTTCCGCCAGTTAACCCGGTCCTGTGCTTGCTGCTGCCAGTTCATACACGCAAACTTCTTTATCTCATCTGCCCATTTAACCTTCTGTCTCCCTCTAACCCTCTTGCCTTCTCTGGGAATCCAGTTAGTTACCCTTAATGACCAGCGGTTATCCTGTTTACGCGCTACAAGCCCGGCCCATGTCCAATTCTTCTTGATTTCAGCTATGATATCCTTAACCCCCGTTTCTTCCCTAATCCACTCTGCTATCTTCTTGTCTCTTAAGGTTACACCTAAAACTTTTCTTTCCATTGCTCGCTGCGTCGTCCTCTATTTAAGCTGAACCCTCTTTGTTTGTGTCCAGGTTTCGGCTCCGTAGCTAAGTACCGGCAAAATACAGCTGTTATATACCTTCCTCTTGAGAGATAGTATCAATCTACCTGTCATAATTTGAGAGTGCTTGCCAAATATGCTCCACCCGATTCTTATTCTTCTAGTTACTTCAGTCTCGTGGTTAGGCTCCGCGGTTATTACCTGCCCTAAGTAGACATAGTCTTTTACAACTTGAAGTGCACTATTACCTATCTCGAAGTGCTGCTGTTTTCCGAGGTTGTTGTACATTACTTTCGTTTTCTGCAGATTAATTTTAATACCCACCGTTCTGCTCTCCTTGTCTAACTCCGTAATCATGAGTTGCAATTTGTTTCCTGAGTTACTCAGCAATGCAATGTCATCGGCGAAGCGCAGGTTACTAAGGTAGTCTCCATTAACTGTTATCCATAACTGTTCCCATTCTAGGCTCCTGAAAACCTTCTGTAAGCACGCGGTAAATAGCATTGGAGAGATTGTGTCCCCCTGCCTTACACCCTTCTTGATTGGTATTTTGTTGCTTTGTATATGAAGCACTATGGTAGCAGTTGATCCCCTGTAGATTTCTTCCAGGATGTTTATATATGCTTCATCGACACCCTGATTCCGCAGTGTCTGCATGACGGCTGATATTTCTACTGAGACTACTATTTGACTACTGACGGCTACTATTTCTACTAAGATGGCATGTAACAACTACAATACAACGACTTGAGTCATGAAAGCTTATGCTGTTATTTAAAAAATGGTAAACACAAACAGGTAATGATGCCTTGAGCCACCTATGTGATGTCCAAAATTACAACAGGGTTCGCTGTAGCATACCTTCTGCTCAGCTCTTTCACACAAACTAAAAAGAACTAAGCCTGTCTTTCATACATTCTTAACTTCCTTCGTCTTGCGTATGACCGCATCACGTACTCCTTCAGCGGGAAGGCCTCGTCGCCGACGAGAAGAAGTAAGGGAGGGGACCCTCGTGTCCCACGGTGCTCACTGGTGGCAAGCCCAATGCTCCTTGCAAAATATTTTTTGGGAGATTGCAGCGGGAGAAAATCCCACTGTCACTCTCACTTCCAGAGTGCCCGACTTACACGTATATAAACCTGGGTGCAAAAGTACTGTAGCTATAAGACCTCACTTCAGGTATATCAGCAAAGGCTAGCCACCAATACTCAGTGCATGTCTTGAAACCCATTGTCTTTCTATATAAAATGTTGGTTGACCAAGCACTGTAACTGTGCCCGAAAATACTCATTGTTACATCAGTGGTGCACAAATAAACAAGACAACAATATTGTTTTGTGCAGCATTCATCTCTAATGAGTTGCCAATTGGCACAGCAGTCCGTCACTCTGAAGGATAGACTACTGTTTAGCCTTCTAAAGTTATGTGTACACGCATGTAGACATGACAAAGGAAAACCATACACGTCACTCAACCTCTTGAATATCACTTGTTACCTTGTGCATTAATGAAATCGTTAACACCTAGGCTCATAATGCTGATGCTACCCTACTAGGGTGCACATTTCAATACAAGAGCCCAGAATCGCCTGTATTGGGCATCACACACAGCAAGCAGCGACTTGCTGAATGAGCCCTTATAATTGAAATTCATAGACCCGGAGTTCGCAGGGCACTCTATGTTCACGTGCTTGCCATCTATAGCACTGAGGCAGTGAGAGATGTTCCACCTCTCGTGAAATTCTCGTGAAATATGCCCCCAAAAATCGCTTAAATGATCGCCTTCACACACGTTGCTAGTGCTAGGAAATGTACATCTGGCTGCTTCAAATACACAAAACTTTTTGTAGCCAAAAACATATGTAGCTAAAAAAGTGCCTCTCCTGAAACGACTCTTAAGTCAATATGACAGAGGTTATGACACTCATGCTATGCCGAACAGGTTGCCTCCAGGTTTTACTATGAACTCTGATAGGCAACCTGCATTTTCTAGTGAAACGATCATCATAACTGCACACAGATCAATGAACATAACTCGCGGAGTAGTATCTGACGCAGACCTATTTGACCTGACTGAAACTGAACTTTTGGAGGGGTAGAAGAGCCACAAATGTGACTAATGTATAGAGAATCATTATCAAAGAGATAATAAGGAAACATCTACAAAACACCTAATACTCACATTTGCTTCCGGTAAACTACCGCAGTCCAGCCGTACATACCAAACCCTCGTCGTTGCTTCCAATGCCACAGGTAGGGCCATGGCTCTAAAAGCTGTCGTGGTTTCCAGACTTGTGCACAATGTTGAGGCCTTGACCACGTGTCTGAGAACTGCAAACAACCACCACACTGTGTAAACTGTGAAGGAAACCATGCCGCATATTCATGCTCCTACGCATACTGGAAGAACGAAAAAGAGATAATTACTTTGAAGGTGAAAGAGAACATATTATTTAATGAAGCAAGGAAAAGGGTCTTGCGATTTTATGGTACAACATATGCTGATGTGGAGCATGAGGGGGCACCGCCGCACCAGCCCTCGCCAATCCTTCGTCCCGCGCATACCGAGCCGGCGATTGTGGCACCTGCCCCCAAGGCGGCTGTATAGTCCAGACTACACCGCCTACTCCAGAAGAGAGACCGGAGGCTCCAGGGTCCTAAGGTCTCAAGGCCTCACCTCACCAGGCGAGACCCAATATTTGAACTACCAGCTCGCATGTGCGGGCATCTAGTGCCTCTGAAGAGACAATAGGTACATCAATACTTTTGGTGCCGAAAGAGCAGCGTGGCTCCTTGGCGCGCCAAGAAACAAAAAATCAGATAACAGGGCCTAGTGACGGCCCTGTTACATGAACTCAAACTCCCCACCAAAACATCCACTCGCTTCTCGTATACGCAGCACTACTTTACAATCATCATCAACACTCAAATTATACGATGGAATGTCACGGGCTTCACCAGAAACCTTGACGACATCCAAGAACTTTTCCACGAACACTCACCAAAAGTGCTCTGTGTACAAGAAACACACCTTAATTCAAAACACACCAACTTTCTTCGTAAATACATTATTTTCCGAAAGAACCGTGATGATAGCATGACATCATCCGAAGGTGTGGCCTTTATAGTGAATCAAGGGATTGCATGCACACACTTACAACTCCAAATAACCCTTGAGGCAGTGGCTGCTCATGCTATTCTTTTTGATAAATTGATCACAATTTACGCTATTTACATTCTTCCTAGCTATCAGCTGCAAAACGTGATTTACGCTCTTTATTAATGAACTCCCAGAGCCTTATGTTGTCCTTGGAGACTTTAGTGCGCATAGTAGGCTATAGGGTAACTCTCGTTGCGATGCGTGAGGTCGACTGATTGAACAGTTTCTTCTCTCGTCGAGCGCATGTCTCCTAAATCGAAAAGAACCAACCGATTATAATCTCGCTAATAATATCAACTCCTCCACAGATCTAAGCATAGTATCACCATCTCTTGTGCTTCTACTCCAGTGGAAAGCTACCAGTAATCTGTACGAAAGTGACCACTTCCCTCGTAGTTTTGAGCACAACCACAGCAACTGAGTGTCCACCACGTGTTCCCAAATGGCTCCTAAACAGAGCCGACTGGGAACAGTTTTTTACCATCGCTTGTCTAGGTTGGAGTGACATATGTGCTTTGAGCATTGATGTTGCTGTTGAATATATCACAGCATTGTTGATTCATGCTGCAACAAAATGCATCACACAAGCAAATGGACACCCTGGAAAACGGTGTGTGCCATGGTGGAACTCTGTATGCCGAAACGCGCGCATACAGCTAAACAGAGCATGGACGTTGCTTCAGAGCTCACCGACCACCAAAAATCTTGACACCTTCAAGAAAATAAAGTCTTAACGCGGAAGAACGCGTCGGCAGGCCAGAAGAGAAAGCTGGCAGAAAAATTTTTCAGGGGTCAACTCATACACACAGGAGGCTAAAGTCTGGAACATGGTTGGTAGGGTAGCAGGAAAACACGTACACACACTTCCTCTCGTAAACACACAGGGTGATACCTTGGAAGATCAGGCGAACTTCCTCAGTTCACACTTCAAACGGGTGTCCAGCTCGTCACACTATACTGACGCTTTCCAAAAATACAGAACACGAATAGAAAAGCAGAAACTCGAACACAAATGCACTAGAGACGAGGCATATAACCAAGCTTTCAGTTTAGCTGAGCTCCAAACATCACTAAACTCCTGCAGTACTTCTGCCCCAGGTTCTGACTGTGTGATGTAATAAATGTTAAAAAACCTACTAATCGAAACATAAAAAACCTTACCTTGTTTGTAGAATGCTATCTGGTTTTCTGGCGTCATCCCTACTTCCTGGAAAGAGGCTATTATTATCCCCATTTTGAAACAGGGCAAGGACCCTTCATCAGTTTCAAGTTATAGGCACATTGCACTTACAAGCTGCCTTTGTAAACTTTTTGAAAAGACGATAAACCGCCGACTGTTACATCTCCTTGAAACACATAGACTGCTCGACTGATTCCAGTGTGGATTTCGAGAGGGTAGATCCACCACCGACCATCTGGTGCGTATTGAGGCACAGATCCGAGACGCTTTGTCCCACAAACAGTACTTTCTCTCGGTGCTCCTCGATATCGAGAAGGCTTACGACACAACATGGCGTTTTGGCATATTAAGAGACTTGACCCACCTGTGTCTGTGGCGGTAGAATGTTTTCCATAATTGAAACTTACTTGTCCAATCGAACATTTCCTGTCCGTGTAGGCAGTGTTCTCTCCCAAACATTTGTCCAGGAGACGGGAGTAGCGCGAAGTGTACTTAGTTGTACGCTTTTTATTATAAAAATGAATTCCTTGCACCTGTCCATTCCCTGCAATATATTCTATTGTACATATGTCGATGACGTCCAGCTTGGCTTTAAGTCATGCAATCTAGCAATGTGTGAGCGGCAGGTTCAGTTATGTTTAAAACAAGGTCTCCCAATGGGCAGAGCAAAACGGATTCCGGCTTAACCCAGAAAAAAGCACGTGTCTCTCCGCAAGAGAGGCATGCACTCAGAACCCGACATTGAACTGAACGGCCAAGGTCTGTCTGTGAATGCGGAGCATAAATTTCTAGGCTTAATCTTGCACAACAAGTTGACCTTCGTACCACACATAAAGTATTTAAAAACAAAACGTTTAAAAGCCATGAATGTTATAAAAGTGTTGTCAAGTACTACTTGGGGTAGGGACACGAAATGCCTCATGAACCTGTATAGAAGCCTCAATCGCACCCGCTTTGATTATGGGGCCATTGTTTATTAGTCTGCGACTCAAAGTGCTTTGAAGATGCTGGATCCCGTGCACCATTTGGGCATCCGCCTTTCTACGGGTGATTTTCGCACCAGCCCCGTAGAAAGCCTTCACGTTGAGTCAAATGAGTGGTCGCTTCATCTACAGAAAACTTACATCTCCTTTGTATATTTCCTTAAGGTGAAAGCAGACAAGAGGCACCCCTCATACTAAACTAATAATGATTTGTCGAGCTCCATTCTGTTTCAAAACAGGCCTTCGCGGAGACAGCCCTTCTCAGTTCGTCTGAAGGGCCTAGCTGAGCACACTGGAGTGTCACTCGAACACTGTTTAATGGCCCCTGTAGCATACCTGCCACCGTGGCAGTGGCAGACTATAGATTGCGATGTGTCTTTCCTAGAAGTTACTAAACATGTGCCTATTGCCCATATTCGAACATACTTCCTTGAACTTCAACACAAATACACACGTCCTGAGTTCTTTACAGATGCCTCTAAGTCTAACTCCTCTGTGTCCTACGCTGCTGTCGGCTCTTCCCTTTCGGATGCTGGCCCTCTACATCCAGGCACAAGTATCTTCACAACGGAAGCATACGCGATACTTGTGGCAGCTAAACACATCAAACAATTACAAATACAAAAAGCAGTAATTTATACAGACTCCCTCAGTGTGGTAACGGCTCTGCACAGTCTTAAAAACCAAAAACCCTGTACTCGTTTCACTTTACTCGATTTTATGAACACTCTACACACTCAACCAACATGTGGTTGTGTGCTGGGTGCCAGGGCCCGTGAGATTCAAGGCAACATGATGGCGGATCAGCTTGCTGCATCCGTCCACGAAAGCACCGCCATTACACCCATATCAATCCCGGCCCTTCATCTTAAGCCATCTCTCAAACGAAAGCTCAGGGACTACTGGCAGAGCAAGTGGGATACACACACACAAAACAAACTACACTTTATCAAGCCACACCTTGGCCATTAGCCGCCAGTATCAAAATCACGTCACACACAGGTAACATTAACGAGGCTCAGGATAGGACACATATACACGACACACTCATATCTTTTGTCCGGTGGCGATCCACCATTGTGTGACAGATGTGCTGAAGCACTAACAGTTTTTCACATTATAATTCAGTGCAAACAATTGGACACTCTAAGAAGACAACACTTTCCATCACCCTACCGACAACATTTACCTTTACACCCTGCAATGTTCCTCGGTAGGGAACCGCTTTTTAGTCATAAATCATTGTTAGCATTTTTAAAAGAAATTCATAGCTTTCATGTCATATACCGGGGCATTCCGTAGCACGACCTCTCCAGAGAGGTTTTCGCTGCGGTGGCTACACAATAAAGCACTTGCCTCACGGCCCTTGGACGCAAGGGTATGAACGAGTGAGGCACTTGTGCTAATGCCATACATGTCCACCATCGGTTTTATTATCATTAACTTTTGTCAACTATTCGCACCACACACACCTTTCACGGCATGGTCATGACTTTATAAATTGTATGTCTTTACCCGCATTACCGTGAGGAATATTATGGCCCTTATACAGCCGCTAATCACAATCATTGTCCACATCTCTTGTCTCATGAACTGGCGCTCTTTGGCCATCAAATGACCCTTGCGCCAAAAAACACCATATATTATTATTATTATTCGCACCCACATAGATAATGGGGCCGTTGTTTATCAGTCTGCGACTCAAAGTGCTTTAGGAGGCTGGACCCTGTGCACCATTTGGGCATCCGCCTTTCTACGGGTGCTTTTTGCACCAGCCCCGTAGAAAGCCTTTACGTTGAGTCAAATGAGTGGTTGCTTTATCTGCAGAGAACTTACATGTCCTTTGTATATTTCCTTAAGGTGAAAGCAGACAAGAAGCACCCCTCATAGTCTACTATTAATGATTTGTCGAGCTTCATTCTGTTTCAAAACAAGCCTTCGATGAGGCAGCCCTTCTCAGTTCGCTTGAAGCGTCTAGCTGAGGAAACTAAAGTGTCACTTGAACATAGTTCAATATCTCCTGTAGCACACCCGCCACCATGGCAGTGGCAGACTATAGACTACGATGTGTCTTTTCTAGAAGTTACAAAACACCCGCCTATTGCCCATAACCAAACGTACTTCCTGGAAATTCAACACAAATACACACGTCCTGAGTTCTTTACAGATTCCTCCAAGTCTAACTGGTCTGTGTCCTACGCTGCTGTCGGCCCATTCTTTTCGGATGCTGGCCCTCTACATCCAGGCACAAGTATCTCCACAGTGGAAGCTTACGCGATACTTGTGGCGGCTAAACACATCAAGCAATTACAAATACAAAAAAGCTGTAATTTATACAGACTCCCTTAGTGTGGTAACGGCTCTGCACTCCTAAAAAACAAAAAAACCCTGTCCTCGTCTCGCGTTACTCCATTTATGCACACTCTACACACTGAAACAACATGTTGTAGTGTGTTGGGTGCCCGGGCGCCGTGAGATCCAAGGCAACGTGATGGCGGATCAGCTTGCTGCATCCGTCCATGAAAGCACTGCCACTACACCCATATCAATCCTAGCCCTTGATCTTACGAAAGCTCAGGGACTACTGGCAGAGCAAGTGGGATAGACACACACAAAACAAACTACACGTTATTAAGCCACACCTTGGCCATTGGCCGCCAGTATCAAAATCACGTCACACAGAGGTAACATTAACGAGGCTCAGGATAGGATACACATACACGACACACTCACATCTTTTGTCCGGTGGGGATCCACCATTGCGAAACAGATGTGGTGAAGCACTAACAGTTCTTAACATTTTAATCCAGTGCAAACAGTTAGAAATTTAAGAACACAACACTTTCCATTACCCTACCGGCAACATATATCTTTACACTCTGCAATGTTCGTCGGTAGGGAACCAGTGTTCACTATACATCGGTGCTAGCTTTTTTAGGAGATGTTCGCTTTTATCATGTCATACACCTAGGCAATGCGTAGTGCGACCTCTCAAGAGAGGTTGCTTCTGCAGCGACGACATTGACAAGCAATTACCTCGCAGCCCCTAGACACAAGGGCGCTAATGAGGCACTTGTGCTTGTGCAAAATATTTTTACACATTTTTTATTATCGAAAACATTTGTCAGCAATTTTCGCTATGCATATCGCGCAACCGTCATGATTTTATTGCTTATGTTTTTACCTGCATTAGAGCGAGGAATTTCAAGGCTCCTATACAGCCACGCAACATATCATTGTCCAACTCAAGTCATTGATATGGCGCTCTTTGGCCATCAATTGGCCCTTGCGCCATAAGGCACCACACATCATCATCATGAACGCCGTCTTGAAAAGCATAAATTCGAGTACCTCATAGACGAACTTCCAGAACCTTATATTTTCCTTGGGGATTTCAATGCACATGTCCATCTATGGGGTGACTCTCGCTGCGATGCTCGAGGTCACCTGATTGAACAGTTTCTTTTTTTCTTCCGGTGCGTGCCTCCTGAATCGGAAAAAGGCAACATATTACAACATCGCTAACAATACGTGTTCAGCAATAGACCTCAGAATAACATCCTCATTACTCCTGCCTCTACTTAAATGGGGAGTCATTAATCATTCATTTGGTTATCGTTATCAGCACATCAGTAACAAATACATGTCTTGCACAGGTTTCCAATGGCTCACTAACAAATCCGATTGGGACAAGTTTCAAAAATGACTGTATTAACTTGGACTGACATGGCGGCGTTAAGCATAGAGAATGCTGTGTGCTACTTTACAGCTTCCTTGGTTGATGCAGCAACGAAAAGTATTCCCTAAACATGTGGACCGTCAGGAAAACGACGAGTCACATGGTGGAATAATGAGTGCCGTGATGCGCGAAGAAAACAAAATAAGGTATGGAAGCTGCTTAGAGACTCGCCGACTGCCGAGAATCTTGTAAACTTTCATAACTTCAAGTCGCAAGGAAGCAGGACGCGCCGACAGGTGAGAAGAAAAAGTTGGCACAAACTTATATCAGGCATTAAGTCATACACAGATGAGGCGAGAGCCTGGATCATGGTCACTAATGTGGCAGGACCAGAAACAGATTCACTTCCTCCAGTGAACACACAAGGGGAGAGTTTGAAAGACCCGGCTAACACTCTCGGAGCGCACTTCGAACAGGTCTCCAGCTCATCACACTATAGTGAAGCGTTCCGACGATACAAAACAAAATATAAAAAAAGAGTTTAGAGCGCAAGCCCACAACACATGAGCCATACGTGAACCTTTCTGTTTGAACCTTTCTGTTTGGCTGAACTACAAGCCTCACTTTCCTGTTGCAATAAATGTACCCTGGCCTTGACTGTGTGGCATATGAATGTTAAACCACCTGCCCACTGAAACCCAGAAAGGTAATCTTTTTTCTGTATAATGCGATATGGTCTTCCGGCGAGCTACCTTCAGCCTGGAAGGAAGCTATCGTTATCCCAATTTTAAAACAAAACCTGGCCTCAGCTTCCAGCTACAGGCCAATAGCATTTACCGGCTGTCTTTGCAAGGTCTTTGAAAAAATGATTAACAGGCGCCTGATACACTTCCTTGAAATTAATGTCCTAGTTGACCCATACCAGTGTGGGTGTCGAGAGGCTCGGCCCACCACTGACCACCTTGTCCGTATCGAGGCACGAAGTCGCGACGCTTTTGTTCATAAGCATTTTTTCTTTCTGTGTCT
>WOVY01007820.1:0-28660 GCA_013436015.1 Rhipicephalus annulatus | reverse complement strand
TGTTTTGTACTAAGTTGGTGAAAAACTGTGAGCTATTCAAATATCGTAATTGTGAACGAAATATGTAACAAAGCATTTTTAGATACAAGTGCGAAGGTTAGGTTAGTTAAGCTATGAAGCGTCATAAAATCGCATTAAACCATAGTCAGCTATTGAGATGCAGTCGGAAACTGCGATATCCATGTGAAAGCGCATGAAACCGTCGAAATTGTTGCAGAAAGCATTGTAAAAAACCGAGCAAACGTTTTCTAACTATAGAAGTGCGAAGGTTAGGTTAGGTTGAGTTATGTTTAGTTAAAGCTAGGTAGCGTCGTGAAACTAGCCAAAACTACATCATCTAACGAGATAGTGCTTTTAGATGCGGAGCATCTAATACTCGAGGCTTGTAGTGCGGCGCAGCCGCAAGCTTCCTTCTCCTTCTTCCACCATCTGTGCATCCCTTCCTTCTCTAAACACCATGCGCGCTTCACTCCTCCACAATCTGTGCACCCTTCCTCCTCTACACACCGCGTCCGCTTCTCCTCTTCACGAACATTCGCTAGCTGTATAATGTAGCGCGCATGCGCCGTCACGCTTCGAGAACATCGGCAGCTGACGCGCGCGCATGCGCCGGTCACGCTTCGAGAACACCGGAAGCTGACGCGGCGCGCATGCGCCGTTGCGCTTCTTCCCCCTTCTCGAACAATTTGTCAGCTGACGCGCGCATGCACCGTCAACCCACCATCTGTGCCGCGCCGCGCTTCTCCCCTTCGAGAACATTCTACAATTCTCCTGATTCTCCAGTGGACGCGCATGCGCCGTCGCGCTTCGAGAACATTCAACAGCTGACAGTGCATGCGCCTGTCGCGCTGTATATATACTCAAGGTTGGCGCTCGCTCGCTCAGTTGCTGCTCGTCGGTTAGTTTGTACGGCGCGTCGACGTCCAAGGTCACGGTGAAATGAATTCCAACGAATCCACAAACCACAATGATCGACGTTTAACACCCCCTCCTACAACCACGTTAACCAATTTAGTCATCGACCCAAGTAAGTCGCAATTTAACACCCCATTTCACAACCACGTTAACCAATTTAGCCATCGACCCACGTAAGTCGCACTTCAACACCCCGTTAACCAAATATATGCTCCGCATCCTCCCCAGTGTTCCCCCGAGGAAAGCTGCGGGCAATCTTTTTGTTTCGAGTACGAAACTGCGATAGGCGAAATATTGTGAAAGCACGCAAAACGGCATTAACTAGCCAGATACTGCGTCTTGTACTGTTACAAGTGCGAAAATGCTATTTTGTGGTATTCTCATGAAAGCGCATGCAAGCATCGTGAAACCTTAAAGAACGATGTCATTTAGCGAGATGTCATTTAGCGTTCTGTACTGTACTAAGTTGGTGAAAAACTGTGAGGTCATGCAAATATCGTAATTAGGAAGGAAGCAGTGTAACAGAGTGTTTTTAGATACAAGTGTGAAGGTTAGGTTAAGTTATGAAGCGTCATAAAAGCGCATTAAACAATATCAGCTAATGAGATGCAGTGTTTTTTCGACTTCACAAGTCGAAAACTGTGGTATCTGATGTGGAAGCGCAAAAAACCGTCGTAATGTTGCAGGAAGCATTGTTAAGTAGCGAGTAAAACGTTTTCTAACGATAGAAGTGCGAAGGTTAGGTTAGGTTGAGTTATGTTAATTTAAACTAGGTTGCGTCTTGAAACCACCAAAAACGACGTCATCTAACGAGATAGTGTTGTTTTGTTGCGAGTACGAAACTGCGATAGGTGAAATATTATGAAAGCACAAAAACGGCATGAACTAGCCAGATACTGCGTCTTGTACCGCTACAAGTGCGAAACTGGTATTTTGTGGTATTCTCGTGAAAGCGCATGCAAGCATCGTGAAACCTTAAAGAACGATGTCATTTAGCGAGATACAGCGTACTGTACTGCAATAAGTTGGTGAAAGACTGTGAGGTCATGCAAATACCGTAATTGTCAACGAAACAGTGCAACAGAGCGTTTTTAGACACAAGTGTGAAGGTTAGGTTAGGTTAAGTTATGAAGCGTCATAAAACCGCATTAAACAATATCAGCTATTGAGATGCAGTGTTTTTCGACTTTACAAGTCGGAAACTGCGGTATCTAGTGTGGAAGCGCAAAAAACCGTCGTAATGTTGCAGAAAGCATTGCAAAGTAGCGAGTGAAACGTTTTCTAACGATAGAAGTGCGAAGGTTAGGTTAGGTTGAGTTATGTTAATTTAAAACTAGGTTGCGTCGTAAAACCACCAAAAACGACGTCATCTAACGAGATAGTGTTGTTATGTTGAGAGTATGAAACTGCGATAGGTGAAATACTGTGAAAGCTCACGAAACGGCATGAGCAAGCCAGATACTGCGTCTTGTACCGTTACAAGTGCAATACTGCTATATTGTGATATTCTCGTGAAAGCCCATGCAAGCATCGTGAAACCCTCAAGAACGATGTCGTTTAGCGAGATACAGCGTTCTGTCCTGTACTAAGTCGGTGAAAAACTGTGAGGTCATGCAAACATTGTTTTTTGAAAAAAACATTGTAAGAGAGCGGTTTTAGATACAAGTGCGAAGGTTAGGTTAGGTTAAGGTAAGAAGCGTCATAAAACCGCATTAAACAACGTCAGCTATTAAGATGCGGTCGGAAACTGCAATACCTAATGTTAAAGCGCATAAAACTGTCATAACGTTGCAGAAAGCATTGTAAAAAGCGAGTAAAACGTTTTCTAACAATAGCAGTGCGAAGGTTAGGTTAGCTTGAGTTATGTTAGTTAAAGCTAGGTAGCGTCGTGAAACCATCAAAAACGACATAATCATATGAGATAGTGTTTTTGTAGCGAGTACGAAACTGCGATAGGTGAAATATTGTGAAAGCACGCAAAACGGCATGAACTAGCCAGATACAGCGTCTTGTACTGTTACAAGTGCGAAACTGCTATTTTGTGGTAGTCTCCTGAAAGCGCATTCAAGCATCGTGAAACCATAAAAAACGATGCCATTTAGCGAGATACAGCGTTTTGTACTGTACTAAGTTGGTGAAAAACTGTAAGGTCATGCAAATATCGTGATTATGAACGAAACAGTGTAGCAGAGTATTTTTAGGTATAAGTGGGAAGGTTAGGTTATGTTAAGTTATGGAGCGTCATAAAACCGCATTAAACAATGTCAGCGATTGAGATGCAGTGTTTTTCACCATTACAAGTTGGAAACTGCGACATCTAATCAAAAGCGCATGAAACCATCGTAATGTTGCAGAAAGCATTGTAAAGTAGCGAGTAAAACGTTTTCTAACGATAGAAGTGCGATGCTTAGGTTAGGTTGAGTTATGTTAGTTTAAGCTAGGTAGCGTCGTGAAACCACCAAAATGACGCCATCTAACGAGATAGTGTTGTTTTGTTGTGAGTATGAAACTGCGATAGGTGAAATACTTTGAAAGCTCACGAAACGGCATGAACTAGCCAGATACTGCGTCCTGTACCGTTACAAGTGCGAAACTGCTATATTGTGATATTCTCGTGAAAGCGCATGCAACCATCGTGAAACCTTAAAGAACGATGTCTTTTAGCAAGATACAGCGTTCTGTTTGTACTAAGTTGGTGAAAAACTGTTAGATCATGCAAATATCGTAATTGTGAACGAAATATTGTAACAGAGCGTTTTTAGATACAAGTGCGAAGGTTAGGCTAGGTTAAGCTATGAAGCGTCATAAAATCGCATTAAACATAGTCAGCTATTGAGATGCAGTCGGAAACTGCGATATCCAATGTGAAAGCGCACGAAACCGTCGAATTGTTGCAGAAAGCATTGTAAAAAACCGAGCAAAATGTTTTCTAACTATAGAATTGCGAATGTTAGGTTAGGTTGAGTTATGTTTAGTTAAAGCTAGGTAGCGTCGTGAAACCACCCAAAACGACATCATCTAACGAGATAGTGCTTTTTGTTGCCAGTACGAAACTGCGATAGGCGAAATATTGTGAAAGCACGCAAAACGGCATGAACTAGCCAGATACTGCGTCTTGTACTGTTACAAGTGGGAGACTGCTATTTTGTGGTATTCTCATGAAAGCGCATGCAAGCATCGTGAAACTTTAAAGAGCGATGCCATTTAGCGAGATACAGCGTTTTGTATTGTATTAAGTTGGTGAAAAACTGTGAGGTCATGCAAATATCGTAATTGTGAAGGAAACAGTGTAACAGAGTGTTTTTAGATACAAGTGCGAAGGTTAGGTTAGGTTAAGCTATGAAGCGTCATAAACTAAACAAATTCAGCTATTGAGATGCAGTGTTTTTCATCATTACGAGTCGGAAACTGTGATATCTAATGTGAAAGCGCATGAAACCGTCGTAATGTTGCAGAGAGCATTGTAAAGTAGCGAGTAAATAATTTTCTAACTATAGAAGTGCGAAGGTTAGGTTAGCTTGAGTTATGTTAGTTAAAGCTAGGTAGCGTCGTAAAACCACCAAAAACGACGTCATCTAATGAGATAGTGTTTTTTGCGATGTAAAGAAGCTTCCGAACACTGAAATTGGTGGAACTCTCAGGTGCCTTCTAGTGGGACTACCCAAAAGGGATGCCGGTCGCGCTGAGAGCCCGTGCTTGGCCGTTACTGTCGCCATTGTGCTTGCTCGCTGTGGGCCGGCTAATAAACGCCTTTACATTTTGGTGGAGGTTCTGTGCCCTTCAAACATCTTCGGTTCACATTCGATGCCCTTGGAGCTTAGATACCGTACCGTGCCTTCAACCATGCAACAAGACGCCGCCCAGCAAACGCTTCCTCCTGCGACGACGCCATGTTCCGGTGTCCCCCGCATCCGCGACCCACCTGTCTTCACCGGCGCGGATGGCACCGACGTCGAGGACTGGCTCGCCATGTACGAACGCGTCAGCGTCCCCAATCATTGGGACGAGGCAGGTAAACTCGGTAACCTGGTTTTCCACCTCGCGGGTGTGGCCGGCATGTGGTATAACAACCACGCGTCTGATTTCGCAACCTGGTCCGATTTTAAGACCGCTATCACCAACGTTTTTGGCCGCCCTGCCGTTCGTAAGCTGCAAGCCGAGCAGCGCTTACGCGAACACGCTCAGCAGGCCGGTGAATCATTCACCAGTTACATTGAGGACGTCCTGGACCTATTCAAGAAATCCAACGACAGCATGTCCGAATCAGACAAGATCCGGAACGTCATGAAGGGCATTGACGATGATGCCTTCACGATGCTGCTAGCCAAAAACCTAGGCACAGTAGCTGAGGTCATCACGCTGTGCCAGAGCTACGAGGAGCTCCGCCGGCAGCGTTCGATGACCCGTCGCTCCACACCACGAGATGCAGGGCTTGCAGGCTTGGAGGCGAGCTGTGACCAGGTGGCACTGCTGGCAGACCTCAAGTCCTTCATACGTGAGGAAATGGCACGGCAGTTCTCTCTCCTGCCCTTTGCCCACCCACCGGCTGCTCAACAATCGGCCACTACTATTTCCCCCCCCCATCCGCCGAGCGATTGAGCAGGAAGTAGCGGAGGTAATGCCTGCGTACCACCCACAACAGCTTCCGGCTCCTGTACCCCCAAGTTACGCCCAAGTGGTCGCCAGGCCGCCTCCAGTCGTTCAAGCGCCCGCCCCAATGACTTACGCCGAAGCTGCCGCACGACCTCCATCCTTTGCAGCGGGTATGCCGGCTACGTATGTTGACGTGACCTCTCAGACTCAGCTCCAGCACCCCCTGCAGCCTTTCCAGCCACCGTTCCGTCCATCGGCTCTTGCGTCATAGACAAGACCTACCCCGGCGAACCGATGGTGCACATCCGACAACCGGCTCATTTGCTTTGCCTGCGGTTACGCCGGCCACGTAGCACGTTATTTCACTCGCGTACAGACGCCCCATATCTCGTCGCCTGTTGCTGGCCAGATCAGGCGTACCTATCACGAGGAAACGCCGTCTATGCCACCGCCAACTCGCCTAGCTTCATCTTCTCGTAGGTCACCGTCTCCACGACGTCGTTCCCCGTTCCCCATGCGGCCAAGTTCAGCTGCTCACGAGCGGGAAAACTAGTCGTCGCAGTCCCCGAGGCAAGGACTGCGATGCTATCGCATTGTGAAAGCCCTCAGAGCCGCCCATCTAATGTCATTGACGTGCTTGTGGACGGTGTTCACGCATCTGCTCCTATTGACACAGGAGCTGCAGTATCCGTTATGGACGAAAAATTTTGCCGCTTGCTTCGTAAAGTGACGACGCCAATTTCTGGATTGTCCCTTCGTACCGCCGGTTTGCATCGTATCCATTCTACAGCAGGGTGCACAGCTCGCGTTGTCGTTCAGGACGTTCTGTATGTCGCCCAATTCATCATCATTCCCGCATGCTCTCATGACGTCATCCTGGGGTGGGATTTTCTCTCCCGCAACGACGCCGGCATCCATTGTGCCACCGCCGAAATTGAACCCTCCCCCTTCTCGCATTTGACGCCGGAAGACAGTTTTTCGAAAGTGAGCAAGATTCTCGTGAAAGACGATACCATAGTGCTTCCAAGCTCCACGATGGGTGTATCTGTCTACTGCGCTGGACTCTCCGACACAATTGCACTCGTTTCGCCATCCTACCGTGCTTGCCGAAGGAAAGGGTTGCTAGTACCTTTCGCGACCATGCACATCACCCAGGGCAACGCCGATATTTCGTGACCAACCCATCCCCCTACACTGTTACCTTGGTTCGAGGGGAATGTCTCGGCAGAGTGGAACCAGTGGATAACGCACAAGTCCTGGACGTACCTGATGACTCGCGTTGTCCCAATTTGCGTACCATCAGTGCTGTTTCCACTTCTGATTCATCATCCCATGATGTATTTGGCCCTTACATTGATGACAACCTCACGTCGGTACAGCGTTCTCAGCTTCTGAACCTGTTGCGAAAATATCGTTCTTCTTTCGATGTCGGGCGAAGTTCTCTCGGTCGTGCGTCCGCTGTTACGCATCGTATCGACACTGGTGCCCATCCACCATTACGGCAACGTCCCTACCGCGTGTCGCCTGCTGAACGTCGGGAAATTAACGAGCAGGTTGATGATATTGTCACGTTAAAAAGACAGGAGACGTTTTTAAGGCGTCCTCACAAAAGTCCGAAGAGCGGTCGGCTCAGCGCAGCCAAAAAAACAGAACAATGGCACGAGGGGAACTGCCACTTCGTCTGCCTCTTTTGCGCTGGCAGATCAAGCGCGCGGCACTGCCCCTCCTCCCTGAAGAGCATCGCCTCGATGCTAAACGAAGCGTGTATCGTAAAAAAAGACATTGTCACAGTGTGTGGTACGGTTTTAACCGCACCACGTGCACAATCTCGGGTCGTAGCTGTCGGCGTCGGGGTGGTTGGCTTCCGTCCGGAAGGACTTCGTAATTGACGTCGCTCACTTGTCGTAGCACTTTGTACGGGCCAAAATACCGACTGAGAAGCTTCTCAGAGAGACCTTTGCAGCGCACAGGGGTCCAAACTAACACCTGGTCACCTGGTTTATAATCGACTTGTCTGTGGCAGCGGTTGTAGCGCTGTGCATCGACGCCTTGTTGTTTCTTGATGTTTACGCGGGCTAGTTGACGTGCTTCCTCGGCTCGTTGCACGAAACACTCAGCATCTTCGTCGAGATCCTCGATGTTGTCAATGTCGCATGGGAGCATTGCGTCCAACATCGTCTGAACATCCCGACCGTATAGAAGACGAAACGGAGAGAATCGTGTGGTCTCTTGCGTAGCGGTATTATACGCGAATGTTACGTAAGGCAGTATTTCATCCCACGTCTTGTGCTGTACGTCTATGTACATAGACAGCATATCAGTCATCGTTTTGTTAAACCGCTCGGTCAGTCCATTTGTCTGAGGGTGATACGCTGTTGTCTTGCGATGCGTGGAGTAACTTAACTGAAAAACTTGTTCAAGGAGCCTTGCTGTAAACGCTGTTCCTCGGTCTGTGATGACACAGGATGGAGCACCGTGGCGTAATACAATTCTCTCGATGAAAAACTGAGCAACTTCACAAGCCGTGCTTTTAGGAAGCGCCTTAGTTTCAGCATAGCGGGTTAGATAATCTGTAGCGACGATTATCCACTTGTTGCCGGAAGATGACAAGGGAAACGGACCCAGGAGGTCCATGCCGACTTGATCGAAGGGTGTTCTGGGTGGCTCGATAGGGTGAAGTAATCCCGCAGGCTTAACAGATGGGGATTTTCGGCGCTGGCATTCGCGGCAGGCTTGAACGTACTGTTTAACGCAAGCGGCAAGTTTCGGCCAGTAGTAAGACTTTCGTACCCTAGCGATGGTTCGGGTGATGCCCAGATGG
This sequence comes from Rhipicephalus annulatus, assembly GCA_013436015.1. Lineage (NCBI taxonomy): Eukaryota > Metazoa > Arthropoda > Arachnida > Ixodida > Ixodidae > Rhipicephalus > Rhipicephalus annulatus. The sequence goes on along the minus strand of WOVY01007820.1, from coordinate 20,331 downwards.
CCCGATGGAGGCTCGTTGTGGCAGGCAAATAGAATTTCCTCACGCAGCTCTGCGGGGACGACCAACAGGTAAGTTTTGTTGCTGGCGGCTGCGTTCTTCTTGTACAACACGCCCTGTCGTAAGCAGAAGGATGACAATCCGCGAGTTATATGCTGGGGCAGTGATACGTTGCGGCCCTCTAGATGTTCAATGATAGGTCGCAATTGAGCATCTGCTCGCTGCCGTAAAGCCAAGTCTGTTACGCTTACGGAGCCAAGGAAAGGGCAGTCCTCTTCGAAGCTCTGAGCGGCAGGCTCAACTGGCGCGCGTGACAACGTGTCCGCATCTTCGTGTGCACGACCGGACTTGTACACGATAGTGACGTCGTACTCCTGCAGACGTAGGCTCCACCTTGCCAGTCGTCCGGAGGGGTCTCTGAGGTTCGCAAGCCAGCACAGCGAGTGATGATCCGTCACTACTCTGAATGGACGGCCGTAAAGGTAAGGTCGAAACTTAGCAATTGCCCACACGACAGCAAGGCACTCCTTCTCCGTGGTACTGTAGTTTGACTCCGGGCGTGTTAGGGTTCGGCTTGCGTAGGCGATAACCTTTTCAATTCCCTCCTGCCGTTGGACGAGTACCGCGCCCAGACCGACGTTACTGGCGTCGGTATGAATTTCTGTTTCGGCTTCCTCGTCGAAATGTCCAAGAACAGGTGGTGATGCCAGGCGAAGCCGAAGCTCTGTGAATGCTGATTCTTGTTCAGCACTCCAAACGAACGGCGTATCGTCTCTAGTGAGTCTAGTTAATGGTTCGGCAATTTTCGAAAAATTGCCTATAAAGCGCCGGTAGTACGCGCATAGACCAAGAAACCGCCGCACACTTTTCTTATCGGCAGGAGTCGGGAAGGCTGCGACAGCGGCGGTTTTCTCAGGGTCAGGACGGACGCCTTCTGCGCTTACGACATGTCCAAGGAACTTTAGTTCTTCGTAACCGAAATGGCATTTTTGCGGCTTTAACGTAAGGTTAGCTGTCCGAATCGCCTCAAGTACCTGTCGTAGTCGCTTCAGATGTTCGGAGAAGCTGGTTGAAAACACGACCACATCATCCAAGTACACAAGGCAGCTTTGCCATTTTAGGTCAGTCAACACAGTGTCCATCATGCGTTGGAAGGTAGCTGGCGCAGAGCAGAGTCCGAACGGTAGCACCCGAAATTCGTAGAGGCCATCCGGCGTGACAAAGGCGGTTTTCTCACGGTCGCGCTCATCAACCTCAATTTGCCAGTAGCCACTCTTTAAATCCAGGGAAGAAAAATACTTCGCTCGTCGTAGTCGGTCAAGCGAGTCATCAATACGCGGCAGCGGATAAACATCTTTTTTTGTGACGTTGTTGAGCTTTCTGTAATCTACACAGAAGCGAAGCGTACCGTCCTTCTTCTTAACCAGAACGACCGGTGAGGACCAGGGACTGTTCGAAGGCTGGATAACGCCGTCGTCGATCATTTCTTTCACTTGCTGCTTGATAGCTGCGCGTTCTGTCGGCGAGACGCGGTATGGCTGTTGGTGAATAGGTCTTGCGTCGTCGTAAGTGATTATCCTGTGCTGTGTAATTGGCGTCTGACTCACTTTAGACGACTGAGCAAAGCACGCCCTGAATTCAAACAATAGCTCTCGCAAGGCCCTCTGGTTCTCTTCCGGCAGTGCACTGTTCATGTCAACATCTATTACGGTTTGTCCATCGCGGCTACTGTCTTCACAGGCAAAACACTCAATGACGTCCTCCAAGGCTTCAGCGTAGGCGACCGCAGTGCCCCGGAAAAGGTGACGATGCTCATTGGTGAAATTTGTAATCATGACCTCGGCTGTACCGTTCCGAATGTCAATGATGCCTCGTGCCACAGAAATTCCAAGCGCCAGCAGCAGGGAGACGTTGCACTCTGCCACTGTTTCACCGTCACTGGTTCCTTCGGAAGTCACCTGAATTAGGATACTTGCACGAGGTGGTATTGTGACACTGTCGTCGGAAACACGGAGGGCGGTTGTACGGCGGTTGGAGTCCCTTGACGTAGCGTTGACTGTCGAAAAGGAAATGCAGCGTCGCCGTAGGTCGATTACGGCGCCATATTCCCGAAGAAAATCGAGGCCGAGAATTAATTCGCGGGAGCAGTCACGTAGCACGATGGAGCTGACCAAAAACGTGCAGCCTCGTATTTGTAGCCTGGACGTGCACAAACCAACCGGCGTTACAACATGTCCGCCAGCTGTACGTACATGCGATCCTGTCCAAGGCATTATCACTTTCTTCAAGGTACGTGCCAATTGTCCGCTAATAATCGAGTAGTCAGCACCAGTGTCTATTAAGGCAGTTAAATTGCGACCGTCGAGCATCACAGGTATGTCCATTGAAAAGTCGCTCAGCTGAGATACAGGCGCCGGCGTAGTCGAATTTCCGTTGGTCCGATGTCGCGTCGATTGGAGGGCGAGGTCTTCATCACGTCGAGAATCAGCGGCCTCGCCTCGAAAGGTCGCTGGCGTTAGTTTTCCAGGCGGGGGCTCGGAGACCGTCCTTGCGGCCTTCGATTTCCGTTGCCTGAATAAGACGACGACCGCGGTGACGGTGAACGCGACTGACGCCTGAGTGGGACGTTCTGCCGAGCGATAAAATCTTCAATTTCTGGTGGTCTCTGTCCAAACCGGGGGCGGGGTGAATTGGCAGGAAAACCCTGCAGCCCAAGTCGGCGGTACTGGCAGTCTCGGTAGAGGTGACCCGCTTCACCGCAGTGGTAGCAAAGCGGTCGTCGGTCGGGCATGCGCCATATGTCGGATTTACGCATGACGGGTCGAGTGTCTGCAAAATAAGGGACCACCTGTGCGGACTGCAGTGTGGCGTACGGGGTTGCGGCTGGTAGTGGGACTGGTGCAGGTGCGTTGTGTTCGAACGTGTCGGTATAAGTGGTGCGCTGGAAACCACTCACTGGGGATGGTGTCGTGGACGACGGAACGGTGCGTCTCAATACGTCTGCGTAGGTCACCCCTAGAGGTTCACTTGAAGTTGCGAACGCCTGAAGTGGTGCAGCAACCTGCGTTGGTGTCTCGCGACGAGGTGTGCCGAGCGCATGCTGAACTTCGTCACGTATGATGGTGGCGATGCAATTCGTGGAAGGCTGCTGCTGCGCCTGGTTCAGCTGTTGCAGCTGTTGCAGCTCGTCGCGAACAACCGAACGTATCAGCTCGCGAAGCGCTCCCACGTCGGTCGGGAACGAGCCTAGCCCGGTGGTATAGGTAGCATTCACTTGCCGATCGTACTGGTTCCGCTGCTGCAGCGCCTTTTCCATGGCGACGGCTTCAGTGAGGAACTCCGCAACCGTTCTAGGCGGACTACGAATGAGTCCAGCGAAGAGCTGCTCTTTCACACCTCGCATCAAGTGTCGCAGCTTCTTGTCTTCCGGCATGGTTGGATCGGCGCGAGTGAACAGATGAACCATATCCTCCACGTATGCAGCCACACCTTCATTAGGCATCTGCATGCGGGACTGGAGGGCCCTTTCAGCGCGCTCTCGACGATCGAGACTCGAGTACGTTTCGCGGAGCCTGTGACAGAACTCATGCCACGACGTTAGGAGGCCCTTGCGGTTCTGGAACCATGTGCGAGCACCATCCAGAAGACTAAAGTACACATTCTTGAGCTTCGCTACTTCGTCCCACCCGTTGAAATCCGCTACGTACTCGTACTCAGCCAGCCAATCTTCCACATCTTCATAGAGGCCACCACGGAAGGGACTCGGAACACGTGGTTTTTGCAGCGTGTAATGAGTGGGTGCAGCTGCGGGTGCAGCGGTTGGAGCAGCGGCGGCTCCAGCGGCAGGGGAAGCGGTGACAGCAACAGTATTCTCCATACCAGTCGACGTACTTGTACTGTGAGGCACAAACTCGGGGGACAGTCCTCGAATCCTCCGACTGAAACGGTGTACCGGCGTAAGCTCTGGGTTTTGGGTCACGTTCCGGCTGCTAGAAGGAGTCTGTTGCATAGGTGAGGTTACCCAGCACCTCCACCATTAAAATGTCACGTTAAAAAGACAGGAGACGTTTTTAAGGCGTCCTCACAAAAGTCCGAAGAGCGGTCGGCTCAGCGCAGCCAAAAAAACAGAACAATGGCACGAGGGGAACTGCCACTTCGTCTGCCTCTTTTGCGCTGGCAGATCAAGCGCGCGGCAATATGCTCAGACGCGACGTTATTCGGCCCTCGGACAGTCAATGGGCGTCTCCTGTTGTTCTTGTTGCGAAGAAAGATGTTTCTGCGCGGTTCTGTGTGGACTACAGACGGCTCAGTAAGATCACTCGCAAGGATGTTTACCCACTGCCGCGCATCCATGACGCAATTGACAGCCTTCACGGAGCCGAATTTTTTTCTTCTCTCGATCTGCGCTCGGGGTACTGGCAAGTACCCATGGCTGATGACGCTCGACCGAAGACTGCGTTCATCACACCCGACGGCTTGTACGAATTCAACGTCATGCCGTTTGGTCTATGTAATGCACCTGCGACCTTTGAGCACATGATGGACACCGTTCTCCGCAACTTGAAATGGCACACGTGCTTGTGTTACCTCGATGACGTTGTTGTGTTCGCTCCAGATTTCTCCACGCACCTCCAACGTCTGAAAGAAGTTTTTGCACGTGTCAGCAATTCCGGCTTGCAACTAAATCTGAAGAAGTGCCGCTTTGCAGCACGGCAACTCACCATCCTTGGGTACGTCGTGTCCAAGGATGGCATTCTTCTTGACCCAGCCAAGCTTCGGGCCGTGGCCGAATTCCCCAAACCTGCGTCCGTCAAAGAACTGCGTAGTTTCGTGGGCCTGTGCTCATACTTCCGACGCTTCATACGAAACTTAGCCACGATCATATCACCGCTGACGAAGCTCCTTGGAAGTAACGGGTCCCTCAATTCGTGGTCGTCTGAGTGCGACGACGCGTTCGCGAAGCTCCGCTATGTGTTGACGTCTCCTCCCATTCTACGCCACAACGACCCCACGGCCCCGCCGGAGGTGCACACAGACGCCAGCGGTGTAGGCCTCGGCGCTGTCCTGGCGCAGCGCAAACCCGGATTCCCTGAATATGTCGTAGCATATGCAAGCCGTACGCTCACGAGAGCTGAGACAAACTACACCGTCACGGAGAAAGAGTGCCTGGCGATCGTCTGGGCTCTTACAAAGTTTCGACCGTATTTGTATGGTCGCCCATTCGATGTCGTCACCGACCATCATGCACTATGCTGGCTTTCATCATTGAAGGATGCCTCAGGCCGTCTCGCCCGTTGGGCTCTTCGTTTACAAGACTACGACATCCGCGTGCTGTACCGCAACGGACGCCAGCATGCTGATGCCGACGCCCTCTCGCGCTCCCCTCTGCCTGAAGGTGATGTGCTCTGCTCAGTATCCTCGGCTGCTGTTTCTGCCATTGACGTTGACATAATCGCTACCGAACAGCGAAAGGATAATTGGATCGGCCCGCTGATCGACTTGTTCTCTGATCCATCCGCAACGCCATCCACGCGTGTCTTGCGTCGTCGAGCTCGTCATTTCACCATCCGTGACGACCTTCTACACCGACGCAATTACGACACCGATGGCCGACAGTGGTTACTCGTGATACCCCGCAGTCTGCGGTCAGAGATATGTGAATCCTTTCATTCTGATCCACAATGCGCGCACTCTGGGGTATTCAAAACCTACCCTCGCATTCGGCAACGCTACTTCTGGCGCGGGATGTACCGCTACGTGCAGCAGTTCATTCGCTCCTGCCTCGCTTGCCAACGCCGCAAACCGTCAGCACACACGTCGCCAGCCAGTCTGCAACCGTTACCTTGCCCTGAGCGTCCGTTTGGGTGCATAGGTATCGATTTGTATGGACCACTTCCTCTGACGTCGGCTGGTAACCGCTGGGCCATCGTCGCCGTAGATCATTTAACGCGATACGCCGAAACCGCCGCTATCCCTGCGGCTACTGCGCGTGATGTCGCATCCTTCCTACTGCATCGATTCATACTGCGCCACAGTCCACCTCAGGAGCTTCTCAGCGATCGAGGCCGTGTCTTCTTGTCAGAAGTCGTCGAAGCCCTTCTCACAGAGTGCCATTCTGTCCACCGCAAAACTACTGCTTACCACCCGCAGACGAATGGTCTCACCGAACGCTTTAACCGCACCCTCGGCGACATGCTTTCAAAGTTCGTTGCCGCCAACCACACGAATTGGGATACTATACTGCCCTTCGTCACATACGCCTACAACACCGCCCCTCAGAGCACAACCGGGTTTTCACCTTTCTTCTTGCTGTACGGAAGGCATCCCTCACACACTATCGACACAATACTCCCGTACACGCCGGATCCATCTGATTGTGCACTTATTTCTGAGACAGCCAGGCTTGCTGAAGAGTTTCGAGAGCTTTCCAAGACATTTACGACGCATGAGCAAGAGCGGCAGAAGAGTATTCGTGATGGCTCCGCCCCTTCTGTGCCCACGTTCCTTCCTGGTTCTCTTGTATGGCTCTCAATCCCGACCTCTGTAGCAGGCCTTTCTTCCAAACTACTCCCGAAATACGAAGGCCCCTACCGTGTCATCGAGCGCACATCTCCGGTCAACTATCTGATCGAACCAATTGAACAAACTTCGGACATGCGCTGTCGCGGGCGCGACATAGTCAACGTGGAGCGCCTGAAGGCTTACTATGACCCGCTCATAGTGACAAGCTGTTAGGTCGCCAGGCGGCTCCTTCTTCGACCCCGGGGTAATTGTAAAGAAGCTTCCGAACACTGAAATCGGTGGAACTCTCAGGTGCCTTCTAGTGGGTCAACCCAAAAGGGATGCCGCTCGCGCTGAGAGCCCGTGCTTGGCCGTTACTGTCGCCATTGTGCTTGCTCGCTGTGGGCCGGCTAATAAACGCCTTAACAGCGAGTACAAAACTGCGATAGGTGAAATATTGTGAAAGCACACAAAACGGCATGAACTAGCCAGATACTGCGTCTTGTACCGTTACAAGTGGGAAACTGCTATTCTGTGGTGTTCTCGTGAAAGCGCATGCAAGCATCGTGAAACCTTGTAGAACGATGTCATTTAGCTTGATTCAGCGTTCTGTACTGTACTAAGTTGGTGAAAATTTGTGAGGTCATGCAAACATTGTATTTTGAACGAAACTGTATAAGAGAGCGTTTTTAGATAAAAGTGCAAAAGTTAGGTTAGGTTAAGGTACGAAGCCTCATAAACCGCATTAAACAACGTCAGCTATTGAGATGCTGTTGGAAACTGCGGCATTCTATGCGAATGCGCATGAAACTGTCGTAATGTTGCAGAAAGCATTGTAAAAAAGCGAGTAACACGTTTTATAACAATAGCAATATGAAGGTTAGGTTAGCATGAGCTATGTTAGTTAAAGCTAGGTAGCGTCGTGAAACCACCGAAAACGACAACATCTAACGAAATAGTGTTTTTTGTTGCGAGTACAAAACTGCGATAGGTGAAATATCGTGACAGCACACAAAACGGCATGAACAAGCCAGATACTGCGTCTTGTACTGTTACAAGTGCGAAACTACTATATTGTCATATTCTCGTGAAAGCGCAAGCAAGCATCGTAAAACCTCAAAGAACGATGTCATTTAGCGCGATACAGCGTTCTGTACTGTACTAAGTTGGTGGAAAACTGTAAGGTCATGCAAATATTGTAATTGTGAACGAAATAGTGTAAGAGAGCGTTTTTAAATACAAGTGCGAGAGTTACGTTAGGTTAAGTTATGAAGCATCATAAAACCGCATTAAACAATATCAGCTATTGAGATGCAGTGTTTTTCACCTTTACAAGTCGAAAACTGCGATATCTACTGTGAAAGCGCAAGAAACCATCGTAATGTTGCACAAAGCACTGTAAAGTAGCGAGTAAAACGTTTTCTAACGATAGAAGTGCGAAGGTTAGGTTCGGTTGAGTTATGTTAGTTTAAGCTAGGTTGTGTCGTGAAACCACCGAAAACGACGTCATCTAACGAGATAGTGTTGTTTTGTTGTGAGTATGAAACTGCGATAGGTGAAATACTGTGAAAGCTCACGAAATGGCATGAACTAGCCAGATACTGCGTCTTGTACCGTTACAAGTGCGAAACTGCTATATTGTGATATTCTCGTGAAAGCGCATGCAACCATCGTGAAACCTTTAGGAACGATGTCTTTTAGCGAGATACAGCGTTCCGTATTGTACTAAGTTGGTGAAAAACTGTGAGCTCATGCAAATATCGTAAATGTGAACGAAATAGTGCAACAGAGCGTTTAGATACAAGTGCGAAGGTTAGGTTAGGTTGAGCTATGAAGCGTCATAAAATCGCATTAAACATAGTCAGCTGTTGAGATGCAGACGGAAACTGCGATATGCAATGTGAAAGCGCATGAAACCGTCGAAATGTTGCAGAAAGCATTCTAAAAAACCGAGTGAAATGTTTTCTAACGATAGCAGTGCGAAGGTTAGGTTAGCTTGAGTTACGTTAGTTAAAGCTAGGTAGCGTCGTGAAACCACCAAAAACGACATCATCTAACGAGATAGTGTTTTTTGTTGCGAGTACAAAACTGCGATAGGTGAAATATCAAGAAAGCACACAAAACGGCATGAACTAGCCAGATACTGCGTCCTGTACCGTTACAAGTGCGAAACTGCTATTTTGTGGTATTCTCGTTAAAGCGCATGCAAGCATCGTGAATCCTTAAAGAACGATGCTATTTAGCGAGATACAGCGTTTTGTACTATATTAATTTGGTGAAAAACTGTGAGGTCATGCAAATATCGTAATTGTGAAGGAAACAGTGCAACAGAGTGTTTTTAAATACAAGTGCGAAGGTTAGGTTAGGTTAAGTTATGAAGCGTCATAAAACCGCATTAAACAATATCAGCTATTGAGATGCAGTGTTTTTCACCTTTACAAGTCGAAAACTGCGATATTTACTGTGAAAGCGCAAAAAAACCGTCGTAATGTTGCAGAAAGCATTGTAAAGTAGCGAGTAAAACGTTTTCTAACGATAGAAGTGCGAAGGTTAGGTTAGGTTGAATTATGGTATTTTAAACTAGGTTGCGTCGTGAAACCACCAAAAACGACATCATCTCACGACATAATGTTGTTTTGTTGAGAGTACAAAACTGCGATAGGTGAAATATTGTGAAAACACACAAAACGGCATGAACAAGCCAGATACTGCGTCTTGTACCGTTACAAGTGCAATACTGCTACATTGTGATATTCTCGTGAAAGCCCATGCAAGCATTGTGAAACCTTCAAGAACGATGTCGTTTAGCGAGATACAGCGTTCTGCATTGTACTAAGTCGGTGAAAAACTGTGAAGTCATGCAAACATTGTAATTTTGAACGAAACAGTGTAGGAGGGCGTTTTTAGATACAAGTGCGAAGGTGAGGTTAGGTTAAGGTAAGAAGCGTCATAAAACCGCATTAAACAACGTCAGCTATTAAGATGCGGTCGGAAACTGCAATACCTAATGTTAAAGCGCATAAAACTGTCATAATGTTGCAGAAAGCATTGTAAAAAAGCGAGTAAAACGTTTTCTAACAATAGCAGTGCGAAGGTTAGGTTAGCTTGAGTTATGTTAGTTAAAGCTAGGTAGCGTCGTGAAACCATCAAACACGACATAATCTAATGAGATAGTGTTTTTTGTTGCGAAGACGAAACTGCGATAGGTAAAATATTGTGAAAGCACGCAAAACGGCATGAACTAGCCAGATACTGCGTCTTGTACTGTTACAAGTGCGAAACTGCTATTTTGTGGTATTCTCCTGAAAGCGCATTCAAGCATCGTGAAACCTTAAAGAACGATGCCATTTAGCGAGATACAGCGTTCTGTACTGTACTAAGTCGGTGAAAAACTGTGAGGTCATGCAAACATTGTAAGTTTGAACGAAACAGTGTAAGAGAGCGTTTTTAGATACAAGTGCGAAGGTTAGTTTAGGTTAAGGTAAGAAGCGTCATAAAACCACATTAAACAACGTCAGCTATTGAGATGCAGTCGGAAACTTCGGCATCTAATGCGAATGCGTAAGAAACCGTCGTAATGTTGCAGAAAGCATTGTAAAAAGCGAGTAACACGTATTCTAACGATAGCAGTGCGAAGGTTACGTTCGCTTGAGTTATGTTAGTTAAAGCTAGGTAGCATCGTGAAACCATCAAAAACGACATCATCTAACGGGACAGTGCTTTTTGTTGCGAGTACGAAACTGCGATAGGTGAAATATTGTGAAAGCACGCAAAACGGCATGAACAAGCCAGATACTGCGTCTTGTACTGTTACAAGTGCGAAACTGCTATTTTGTGGTATTCTTCTGAAAGCGCATGCAAGCATCGTGAAACCTTGAAGAACGATGCCATTTAGCAAGATACAGCGTTTTGCACTGTACTAAGTTGGTGAAAAACTGTAAGGTCTGCAAATATCGTGATTATGAACGAAACAGTGTAGCAGAGTATTTTTATGTACAAGTGTGAAGGTTAGGTTAAGTTATGGAGCGTCATAAAACCGCATTAAACAATGTAAGCGACTGAGATGCAGTGTTTTTCACCATTCAAGTCGGAAACTGCGTTATCTAATTAAAAGCGCATGAAACCATCGTAATGTTGAGGAAAGCATTGTAAAGTAGCGAGTAAAACGTTTTCTAATGATAGAAGTGCGAAGGTTAGGTTAGGTTGAGTTATGTTAGTTTAAGCTAGGTTGCGTCGTGAAACCACCAAAAACGACGTCATCTGACGAGATAGTGTTTTGTTGTGAGTATGAAACTGCGATGCGTGAAATACTGTGAAAGCTCACGAAATGGCATGAACTAGCCAGATACTGCGTCCTGTACCGTTACTAGTGCGAAACTGCTATATTGTGATATTCTCGTGAAAGCGCATGCAACCATCGTGAAACCTTTAGGAACGATGCCTTTAGCGAGATACAGTGTTCCGTATTGTACTAAGTTGGTAAAAAACTGTGAGCTCATGAAAATATCGTAAATGTGAACGAAATAGTGCAACAGAGCGTTTTAGATACAAGTGCGAAGGTTAGGTTAGGTTAAGCTATGAAGCGTCATAAAATCGCATTAAACATAGTCAGCTATTGAGATGCAGTTGGAAACTGCGATATCCAATGTGAAAGCGCATGAAACCGTCGGAATGTTGCAGAAAGCATTGTAAAAAACCGAGTGAAATGTTTTCTAATGATAGCAGTGCGAAGGTTAGGTTAGCTTGAGTTATGTTAGTTAAAGCTAGGTAGCGTCGTGAAACCACCAAAAACGACATCATCTAACGAGATAGTGTTTTTTGTTGCGAGTACAAAACTGCGATAGGTGAAATATTAAGAAAGCACACAAAACGGCATGAACTAGCCAGATACTGCGTCCTGTACCGTTACAAGTGCGAAACTGTTATTTTGTGGTATTCTCGTGAAAGCGCATGCAAGCATCGTGAAACCTTAAAGAACGATGGCATTTAGCGAGATACAACGTTTTGTACTGTATTAAGTTGGTGAAAAACTATGAGGTCATGCAAATATTGTAATTGTGAACGAAACAGTGTAACAGAGTGTTTTTAGATACAAGTGCGAAGGTTAGGTTAGGTTAAGTTATGAAGCGTCATAAAATCGCTATAAACAATATCAGCTACTGAGATGCAGTGTTTTTCACCTTTACAAGTCAAAAACTGCGATATTTACTGTGAGAGCGCAAGAAACCGTCGTAATGTTGCAGAAAGCATTGTAAAGTAGCGAGTAAAACGTTTTCTAACGATAGAAGTGCGAAGGTTAGGTTAGGTTGAGTTATGTTATTTAAACTAGGTTGCGTCGTGAAACCACCAAAAACGACATCATCTAACGAGATAATGTTGATTTGTTGAGAGTACAAAACTGCGATAGGTGAAATGTGAAAACACACAAAACGGCATGAACAAGCCAGATACTGCGTCTTGTACCGTTACAAGTGCAATACTGCTACATTGTGATATTCTCGTGAAAGCCCATGCAAGCATTGTGAAACCTTCAAGAACGATGTCGTTTAGCGAGATACAGCGTTCTGTACTGTACTAAGTCAGTGAAAAACTGTGAGGGCATGCAAATATCGTAATTGTGAACGAAACAGTGTAACAGAGCGTTTTTAGTTACAAGTGCAAAGGTTAGGTTAGGTTAAGTTATGAAGCGTCATGAAACCGCATTAAACGATGTCAGCAATTGAGATGTATTTTTCACCATTACAAGTCGGAAATTGCGATATCTAAATAAAAGCGCATGAATCCATTGTAATGTTGCAGAAAGCATTGTAAAAAAAGCGAGTAAAACGTTTTCTAACGATAGCAGTGCGAAGGTTAGGTTAGATTAAGTTATGTTAGTTAAAGCAAGGTAGCGTCGTGAAACCATCAAAACCGACGTCATCTAACGAGATTATGTTTTTTGTTGCGAGTACGAAACTGCGATAGGTGAAATACTGTGAAAGCACCCAAAACGGCATGAACTAGCCAGACACTGCGTCTTGTACCGTTACAAGTGCGAAACTGCTATATTGTGATATTCTCGTGAAAGCGCATGTAAGCATCGTGAAACCCTAAAGAACGATGTCATTTAGCGAGATGGAGCGTTCTGTACTGTACTAAGTTGGCGAAAAATTGTGAGGGCATGCAAATATCGTAATTGTGAACGAAACAGTGTAACAGAGCGTTTTTGTTACAACTGCGAAAGTTAGGTTAGGTTATGTTATGAAGCGTCATAAACTAAACAATGTCAGCTATTCAGATCCAGTGTTTTTCATCATTACGAGTCGGTAAACTGCGATATCTAATGTGAAAGTGCGAGAAACCGTCGTAATGTTGCAGACAGCATTGCAAAGTAGCGAGTAAAACGTTTTCTAACGATAGAAGTGCGAAGGTTACATTAGGTTGAGTTTTGTTAGTTAAAGCTAGGTAGCGTCGTGAAACCACCAAAAACGACGTCATCTAACGAGCCAGTGTTTTGTTGTGAGTATGAAACTGCAATAGGTGAAATACTGTGAAAGCTCACGAAACGGCATGAACTAGCCAAATACTGCGTCCTGTACCGTTAGAAGTGCGAAACTGCCATATTGTGATATTCTCGTGAAAGCGCATGCAAGCATCGTGAAACCTTGAAGAACGATGTCTTTTAGCGAGATACAGTGTTCTGTATTGTACTAAGTTGGTGAAAAACTGTGAGCTCATGCAAATGCCGTAATTTTGAATGAAATAGTGTAACAGAGCGTTTTTAGATACAAGTGCGAAGGTTAGGTTAAATTAAGTTATGAAGCATCATAAAATCACATTAAACAATGTCAGATATTGAGATGCAGTCGGAAACTGCGATATCTATTGTGAAAGCACATGAAAACGTCGTAGTGTTGGAGAAAGCATTGTAAAAAAGCGAGCAAAACGTTTTCTATTGATAGCAGTGCGAAGGTTAGGTTAGCTTGAGTTATGTTAGTTAAAGCTAAGTAGCGTCGTGAAACCACCAAAAACGACATCATCTAACGAGATAGTGTTTTTTGTTGCGAGTACAAAACTGCGATAGGTGAAATATTGTGAAAGCACAGAAAACGGCATGAACTAGCCAGATACTGCGTCTTGTACCGTTACAAGTGCGAAACTGCTATATTGTGATATTCTCGTGAAAGCGCATGCAAGCATCGTGAAACCTTGAAGAACGATGTCATTTAGCGAGATAGAGCGTTCTGTACGGTACAAAGTTGGCGAAAAACTGTGAGGGCATGCAAATATTGTAATTGTGAACAAAACAGTGTAACAGAGTGTTTTAGGTACAAGTGCAAAGGTTAGGTTAGGTTAAGTTATGAAGCGTCGTAAATTAAACAATGTCAGCTATTGAGATGCAGTGCTTTTCACCATTACGAGTTGCAAACTGTGATATCTAATGTGAAAGCGCATGAAACCGTCGTAATGTTGCAGAAAGTATTGTAAAGCAGCGAGTAAAACGTTTTCTAACTATAGTAGTGCGAAGGTTAGGTTAGGTTGAGTTATGTTAGTTTAAGCTAGGTCGCGTCGTGAAACCACGAAAACGACGTCATCTAACGAGATAGTGTTTTTTGTTGCGAGTACAAAACTGCGATAGGTGAAATATTTTGAAAGCATGAAACACCATGAACGAGCCAGATACTGCGTCTTGTACCGTTACAAGTGCGAAACTGCTATTTTGTGGTATTCTCGTGAAAGCGCATGCAAGCATCGTGAAACCTTAAAGAACGATGCTATTTAGCGAGATACAGCATTCTGTACTGTACTAAGTTGGTCAAAACTGTGAGGTCATGCAAATATCCTAACTGTGAAGGAAACAGTGTAACAGAGCGTTTTTAGATAAAAGTGCGAAGGTTAGGTTAGGTTAAGGTATGAAGCGTCATAAAACGGCATTAAACAATGTCAGTGATTGAGATGCAGTGTTTTCCACCATTACAAGTCGAAAACTGCGATATCTAATTAAAAGCGCACGAAACCATCGTACTTTTGCAGAAAGCATTGTAAAGTAGCGAGTAAAACGTTTTCTAACGATAGAAGTGTGAAGGTTAGGTTAGGTTGAGTTATGTTAGTTTAAGCTAGGTAGCGTCGTGAAACTACCAAAAAACGACGTCATCTAACGAGATAGTGTTGTTTTGTTGCGAGTACAAAACTGCAATAGGTGAACTATTGTGAAAGCACACAAAACGGCATGAACTAGCCAGATACTGCGTCTTGTACCGTTACAAGTGCGAAACTGCTATTCTGTGGTATTTTCGTGAAAGCGCATGCAAGCATCGTGAAACCCTAAAGAACGATGTTATTTTAGCGAGATACAGCGTTCTGTACTGTACTAAGTTGGTGAAAAACTGTGAGTGCATGCAAATATTGTAATTTTGAACGAAACAGTGTAACAGAGCGTTTTTAGATACAAGTGCGAAGGTTAAGTTAGGTTAAGGTAAGAAGCGTCATAAAACTGCTTTAAACAACGTCAGCTATTGAGATGAGGTCGGAAACTGTGACATCTAATGCGAATGCGCATGAAAGCGTCGTAATGTTGCAGAAAGCATTGTAAAAAGTGAGTAAAACGTTTTCTAACGATAGCAGTGCGAAGGTTAGGTTAGCCTTAGTTATGTTAGGTAAAGCAAGGTAGCGTCGTGAAACCATCAAAACCGACGTCATCTAACGAGATTATGTTTTTGTTGCGAGTACAAAACTGCGATAAGTGAAATACTGTGAAAGCACCCAAAACAGCATAAACTAGCCAGATACTGCGTCTTGTACCGTTACAAGTGCGAAACTGCTATATTGTGACAAGTGCGAAACTGCTATATTGTGATATTCTCGTGAAAGCGCATGCAAGCATCGTGAAACCTTAAAGAACACTGTCGTTTAGCGAGATAGAGCGTTCTGTACTGTACTAAGTTGGCAAAAAATTGTGAGGGCATGCAAATATCGTAATTGTGAACAAAACAATGTAACAGAGCGTTTTAGTTACAAGTGCGAAAGTTAGGTTAGGTTAAGTTATGAAGCGTCATAAACTAAACAATGCCAGCTATTGAGATCCAGTGTTTTTCTTCATTACGAGTCGGAAACTGCGATATCTAATGTGAAAGCGCATGAAACCGTCGTAATGTTGCAGAAAGCATTGCAAAGTAGCAAGTAAAACGTTTTCTAAACGATAGAAATGCGAAGGTTACATTAGGTTGAGTTTTGTTAGTTAAAGCTAGGTAGCGTCGTGAAACCACCAAAAACGACGTCATCTAACGAGACAGTGTTTTGTTGTGAGTATGAAACTGCAATAGGTGAAATACTGTGAAAGCACGCAAAACAGCATGAACTAGCCAGATACTGCGTCTTGTACCGTTACAAGTGAGAAACTGCTATTTTGTGGTATTCTCGTGAAAGCGCATGCAAGCATCGTGAAACCTTAAAGAACGATGTTATTTAGCGAGATACAGCGTTCTGTACTGTACTAAGTTGGTGAAAAACTGTGAGGTCATGCAGATATCGTAACTGTGAAGGAAACAGTGCAACAGAGCGTTTTTAGATAAAAGTGCGAAGGCTAGGTAAGGTTAAGGTATGAAGCGTCATAAAACGGCATTAAACAATGTCAGCTATTGAGATGAAGTGTTTGTCACTACTACAAGTCGGAAGCTGCGATATTGAATGTAAAAGCGCATGAATTCGTCATAATGTTGCAGAAAGCATTGTAAAGTAGCGAGTGAAACGTTTTCTAACGATAGAGGTGCGAAGGTCAGGTTAGGTTGAGTTATGTTAGTTTAAGCTAGGTGGCGTCGTGAAACCACCAAAAAAACGTCATCTAACGAAATAGTGTTCTTTTGTTGCGAGTACAAAACTGCGTTAGATGAACTATTGTGAAAGCACAAAAAACCGGCATGAACTAGCCAGATACTGTGTCTTGTACCGTTACAAGTGCAAAACTGCTATATTTGATGTTTTATAAAATTTATTTATTTAAACACCCTGAAGGCCTCGAGAGGCATTACATAGGGTGGGATACTGTTAAAAACAAGGTATACATCAATTCATAGAAAAGGAACGCACTCAGCGATCAGACATAACTAGGTAAGAGGTACTTTATAAGACAAGGATGCAACACATGGCTCATTTCACATCTCCAGTACATTTCAATTCCAAGAGTCTGCACGACACTAGTTCTTCATCGTTTCGCTGGTACACGAGATATAACAACAGGGTAAGATATAGTAGCAGTAGACATATTACACATCAAGAAATGTACGAAGCACTGATTGGAATGCAGACGGATCATTTATCATCGCAAATCTCGCTGGGGAAGCTCGTTCCACTCGGTTACAGATAACACAAAAGGGGAATTTTGGTACTTTTTGGTCCTTGCAAATAAGGACGACACTTTACGAGCATGGTCAGTGCGATTGGACACATAATGGGCCGGAAAATTATGAGCGCGCGAAAAAGGTGTAATACCATGATACAGAGAGTGAAAAAAGGTCAAGCGGAAGAATTTACGACGAGTGTTTAGTTCTAGAAGATTAAGAACCTGTTTTAATGCTGAGACACTTTGGTATGGCGAGTACGAGTGCAAAATGAAGCGGGCAGCCTTGTTTGAATAGATTCAATACAGTCGGACAGTATAGCTGTGTGAGGGTGCCAAATAATTGAAGCATAATCGAGGGTTGCACGGATGAGGGAAGTGTAAGCGCGAAGTCTAGTTTCATGGTTTGCGAGATATAAACGGCGCTTAAGAAAGCCAAGTTTTTTTCGTGCCTTGTTTGTTACGTGTTCAATATGCATGGCCTAGTTTAAATCAGGAGTAAATATCACGCCAAGATACTTGAAAGAAAAGGTTCGTTTTATATCCAAACTGCATACATGTATCGATTTAATGGAGTATTTGGATTCGAAGAAATTGACATGACCTTTGTTTTATCAGTATTAATTTCCATTTTCCACATGTGGCACCATTTAGCCAGGGTATTTAGATCGTTTTGCAAAATAGCTACACCATCAGTGCATGCGATCTGTCTATAAACTATACAGTCATCGGCAAACAGTCGAATTGTTGAAGTTATATTGTTCGCAATGTCATTATTATATATCAGGAATAGTAAAGGGCCTAAAACTGATCCCTGAGGTACTCCTGACCTAACGACACAGGAACTGGAAAGATTAATATTTATATTTACTTTTTGAGAGCAACCAGATAGAAATTCCTGAATCCAGCGGGTAGTTTTTATGTCTAACTTTAGGCAGTTATTTTTTGGATGAGCCGTATGTGGGGAACACGGTCAAAGGCTTCAGAAAAGTCGATAAATACAGCATCTGTGTAAACCGATTTGTGCAAAGAGTCATGTAAATTCGTAGATAATTCAAATAACTTTGTCAGGCAAGACCCGCTTGTACCTGAACCCATGTTGATTTTCGAATAACACTTTATTAGTATTAAGATGTCTCATTATGTGGGAGTAAATTATATGTTCGAGGAGTTTACAAACAAACTGATGTGAGTGAAATCGGGCGGTAACTTTTTGGACTTGATGGATCACCAGATTTATAACTGGGTATAACGTGACCAGATTTCCAATCGTCAGGGACGCACCCAGAATCAAGCGATTGTTGAAAAATTAAGGACAATAAAAACGAAGATACGTGACTAGTTAATTTCAGTAGTTTTCAACTGATGCCGTCAGGTCCAGGGCTGGACCGAAGTGGAAGTCTAGCAATTGCACGTGATACACCTACTTCAGTTACGATAAAGGGCTCGCTTGGGCAAGTAATTGGGATAGGAGTGACGAAACAGGACTCGTCAAGAGGTGGTTCGTCTGTAAAAACTTCGCTAAAGACATTGTTTAAAACCGCAGTACATACAGAGGTGGGTACAGTCGACCCATTTGCGTCTTTTAATGTTATTAGAGTGTCCGTATCCTTAGGGTTAAGAACTCGCCAAAACTTTTTCGGATCAGATTTTAACAGATTCGGCAGCGTATCATTGAAATAATAATCCTTAGCTTCTTTAATAGCTTTTTCTGACTCCCGAGCTAGTTCTTTATACTTATTCCAAGTGTGGTGACTGTTAATTTGCGAAGCCTTTTTGTACGCTCTTTTCTTTTTGTTTAGGCAACTTTTGACCTTCTTTGAAAACCAGGGAGCACTTGTTTGTGATGTGAAGAAAACCACAGGAATGCACGTATTTTCAATTTTTTAAGGAAGTCCCCGATATATTATCCAGTTTTCATTTGTTGTATGATTGCTAATTCGTTCAGAAAAGAACACAAAAACTCGGTTAACATGCAATTAATTTTTTCAATATCTGCTTTTTTGTAATTTAGTATGCGTTTAGGCTTTATTTTTCTTGTTAAGGAGAGGCAGAGGGTGGGAACAGTGTACTACTTTGTGGTCACTAATTTCATCAAGAACTTGGACTACAACGTTTGTTGGATTGTTTGTAAAAATTAGGTCGAGGATGTGATGGCCGCGCGTCGGTGCAGTTACCATTTGAGTTAGGTGAAATAGTTTTAAGGTACGAAGGAAGCGAGATATTTCAAGTCCGACAGATATTGATAGCGAAGATGGTGTGACCCAGTTAATGGAGGGGTAATTGAAATCACCGCCAAGCAGCAAGACTCACTGAGGAAATTTGTTAAAAACTAATTCTAGTACATGGGTTAGGCGATCAACAAAATCTGGTTTGCTGTCAGGCGGCTGATAGCAGACCCCGATAACACAAGTGCAGCCTTCAAATCGGGTTTTAAACGCAGAGTAGCTCGAGAGTGGTATCAATAGTAACAAGGGAGGGTCTATAAGAGTTTCTTACAGCTATTAAGACGCCACCGCCCCGAGACAAAGTTCTATCTTTACGGAAAACCGTGAAATAATCTGGAAGTGATAGTTCACAATTGCGTATGTCTTCACGGAGCCATGTTTCAGTGCCTAGAATTATATCAGCGGAGCATGCGTGACCTACTGAAAGCAACAAGTCAACTTTATTTATAATGCTACGGAAGTTAGCGAGAAGAATAGATAGGTCTTGAACTTTTGTTTTTCTATGCTTGAATCGGACAGCTTGTCAATCCGTGATGGGAATTTTCGGAGAGTCTGCCTGAACTACTCTTGCGGAAACCGCGTCATAGTGGTATATGTGTCCTTTGAGCTTCAGTTTGTTATACCGTATGCCGTAGCGTTCATCCTTCTCTTTGTTCTGTTTAGCGAAATCGCGGAGCATTTTCCTTTCGAACTGTATTTTAGGGGAGAAATCTTCCTCAAGCCAGACTTTAGGTTCAGTGTTTTTGAGTTCATGTGCATTTCGAAGAAGAGAATCTTTCGTCTTGAAATTCAAGAACTTTATTATCAGTGGGCGCGTAAAATCAGGACGAGGCTGCACAATTCGATGCACCCGTTCATGTCACCGGGTTGCAAGTTTATTTTTAGTTTCGTGGAACAGAAATCCCTGACTAATTTTTCGCTAGCCTCATAATCCTCTTTCTCCTCTTCCACTAATCTTTAATTAGCAAGTTATTTCTTCGTGAACGATTATTTAAGTCATCGACAACACCTTCAAGGTCACCATTAGTCTGCGACAAAGTCATTTTAAATTCCTCAAGTGTGTCATTCACTGCTTTGACGCCCGTGCCCATTTCAGGTACTATAGGTAGATTTGTTCAACTGCGCAAACTCGGTCTAATGTCAGCAAATCCCGTTGAATTTCGTTATATGGCTGTAATGGCGTCAACATTCTTTTTGTTAGTTTCAAATGCATTCTTTCAGTAGAGCATACAGATCATCTGCTCTGGGGCCTTGATTGGCTTCAATATCCCAGCACAGAGCAAAAGCAAC
>WOVY01007819.1:0-30639 GCA_013436015.1 Rhipicephalus annulatus | reverse complement strand
TGAGCTTTCGGAAAGCATTCCAGTCCGTCACTTTAAATTCCCTGGCCTGGGGGGCTCTGACCTGAATGGTAACACTAATGATGAAGTGATCGCTGCCCAGGTTTTCTTGCTTGTTATCCCAGGTTGTTTGCTGTAAATTTTTGATAAACGCGAGATCGGGGTAGTGTCTCTAGCCACCGACGTGCCCAGTCTTGTGGTAAACCGGGGATCGGTGATGACTGTTAGCGTTAGGTCATCGACTGCCCGCCCTAGATTTATGCCCTTAGCCGTTTGCCCGATGTACCCCCATGCGTTATGCAAGGCGTTGAAGTCTCCCGCGATTACTAACGGTGACTGCCTAGCGAGTGTAGCGGCCTTTGTAAACAGGGAGTGGAAAGACTGTCTCTGGTCGGATGGTGGGGTGTAAACATTTAGAATGAACACGCTTTGTTTATATTACCTTTTAGGAATAACCTCAATAAGAAGCGCCTCCATTCTGCCACGACCTGGCTAAATGTCATGTACAACATATGCGAGCTTTTTGCTCACCAGCGTAGCTATACCTCTCTTGGACTCCCCCCTTCCCGCCACCGATTTGTAACCAGCGAAAGTGGGTGTGTCGCAGCAGTGTTTCCTGTAGCAAAATTACCTGGGGTCTTTCTGCCTGAGCTGTAACGTACTGTTGCAGTGAGGTCTTGCGCCTTTGAAAGCTAGCGCAATTCCAATGCCAAATTACTAGATTATTTTGAGTACCCGCCATTTTGCTAGTTTTAGTTTTATTGACCCTGCGGGGTCGCCCCCGCATCATCATTAACTGCAGCTTGTGTACGAACCTTTGGCCTGGTCTTAATAGCCATTTTATCCTGAAGTGCGACTACCTTATTTTCTATGGCTCCTACTTTACTCTCAAGTGCTCCCATGCACAGCGCGAGTTGATTAATGCTTAACTGGTTTTCTTTGGAAATCCTAAGTAACTCTTCTAGCATCTTGTTCTGCGAGCTTTCCACTTGCATCTCCGAGTCGCTCTCATCCTTTGGAGGTGGAGCCTTACGCTTGGCCTTGTTGACCTCGACTTTGGGTTCCTGCGTGCTTTTAAGCACGGCGTTATCAGCCACGTTCGCGCCCTCGACTCTGCTGGAAATGGCCTGCGCGGCTGTCTGCTTGCGTAGCTCTGCTTTGAGACTAGCAATCTCCTCACGTAACTGTTCAATCTCACTCTTTTTATTATGCTCCGGCAATGCCGACCACGTTACCTTTTTGGGCTTGGTCGTCTTCTCCTTGACTCGATCCGCCCATGTGAGTTCCTCCTGGATTCTCCTTCTAGACGCCGAACGCCCTCTGAAACGCGAGCGGCTCTTACGCCGCTGCGCAGCTGGCGTGACGGAGCGGTCTCTCCTGGGTGTGCCGAAGACGCTAGGTGAGACGCTGGAGTCACGGGACTGCATTCCTAGGGCCATCTGCGTCTTCTCGGAGCGCCGGTGGCGTTGGCGTCGTCTCCTTCTGACAATGTAGGGGACTTGAAATCTGTCTTTGCATGCTCTGTCTGCAGTGGGATGTGGACCTCCGCATAGCGAACACTTTGGAGTGCAATGATGATCCTCCGTTGGGGATTTCTGTCCGCACGTGCGGCACCACTTGCTGTTTGGATTAGGGCAAACGTCAGCACGGTGTCCCAAACCTCCGCAGCCGTAGCAGACCTCCGTGTGTCTCCTGTATAGTGTGCAGCGAAACATGCTCGCACCACAGGACACATAATTGGGCACCTTCATACCTTTGAACAATACTACCACAGCTGTGGTGTTCTTAATTCTTTTGACCTCGATGGCTCCTGGGTTGCGGTGGTTCACAATTCGTGCTCGGAGCTGAGCCTCGCTGATATCGCCGTCGACACCCCTTATGACAACTTTGCACGTGTCATCGGGGGGAGCCGGGTACACAGAGACCCGGTACGTGCAATGGCCCAATCGGACTTGCTGCGCCTTTACGTACGCGCACGCATTCTTCTCATGAGGAGTACACACCACATAAATGTTTTGAGTGTTATTGAGACAAATGGTGTCCTCTTCAATTTCGGTTGGAGCCAGGGCCGCCGCCATGGCCAAGGCTTGCTCGAAACGTATTTGACTGACCTTGGTCACATTCAGACCGTCCCTCGGTCTTACGATGATGCGATACGTGTCTCTCGGAAGCTGAGGGAGCCTCGAGGTGGCGAAGATGCGTTGGTACGCGTTCCGTGGGGCGGCGGTGCGGCCACCGCCCTTTCGTCCGCCACGCGTTGGGGTGCGTTCGCGGGTAGTAGTCGCCGTTCTCATTCCCTTGCTGTTCTTGCGGCTTATGCCGTCATCCAGCCGGGGCTGCTTGCTTCTTCCTCGGAGATTTCTTCTCCCTCCACGATCTCCATCTTAAGCTAAGGCACCCGCGGTCGCAGGGTTAGGCCTAGGCCTGCCTGCGCTGCCGCGCCGAGGTTAGGCTTACCGCGTCAGGGTTAGCTGTGCCGTGGCGTGGTCTGAGCTGCACACACTCATAAAGAGGAAAAAGTCACCCACCGTAGAAAGGCCGGTGTTGGTGAAGTCCTCGCAACGCACTGCGTCGTTTAACTCATAATGTACTCCGTTTCGACGAAAGAAACCAACCAAACCATTGAAAAAAGCAGGAGCCGAAATCAGCGCGTCCACACTAGTCGGCGCCCCCTGGCGGTCTCCCAACAAGCAGAAATGTTTAACGTTTTTTTTTTCCATTCCGTATATGCTCCTGACAATAGCATTGCACATGCCTACAAGCTAGAAAATATAGAGAGAAACGAGACGCTAAGTCCACCAGTCATAACCGAAGCAGGCGTGCTTTCACTCCTTTTGAAGTTAGACGATAAGACGTCCACCGGCACAGACGGAATCCTGAACTGCTTCCTGAAACGCTACGCCGAACCCGTAAGCAAATACTTATGTCTTCTTTACAACAAGTCAGTTTCAGAACAATGCCTGCCAGCCGAATGGAAAATAGCGAAAATAGTACCTGTCTACCAATCTGGTAATCCTTCTTCTCCGTCTAATTATATGCCTATTTCTCTCACAAGTACTTGCTGCAAAAGTTTAGTGCATATTATACTAAAATTTGTTTCCCAGTTCATCGAGGAAAACAATGTTCTCCATCTCCATCAAAATGGCTTCAGGGCTGGTCTCTCTACCGTTACCCAACTTGTAGAAATCCTGCATGATCTCGCTAAAGGAATAAACGATCAGACACAAATAGACATAATTCTACTAGCCTTTTCCAGGGCATTTCACCATGTCTGCCATGCCAAGCTTCTTCAAAAACTCAGACATATTCTAGGGGATGGACCAATCTTACGGTGGATTAAGGGCTATTTAACTGACCGCCGCCAATTTGTCCAGTTAGGCGCCAGCACTTCTGAAGTTATTCCGGTGATTTCTGGAGTACCTCAGGGTTCAGTTTTGGCTCCTATCCTATTTATTTTGTTTAAAACGACATAGCTTGTAGGTTTCTATCTAAAAATGGATTATTTGCAGATCACTGCGTCCTGTATAAGGAAAAACAAAGCCAGCAAGATCCAATAAGTTTGAACAATGATTTCGCCTTGTTAGCACAATGGTGCGAGAGTTGGCAAATGGTCATCAACTTCGATAAAACATTTGCAATGACAGTAACAGAAAAGAAATCCAAGATTACTTTCCCGTATGGCTATGATAGCATCATCCTTAAAACAGTCACTCAGTACAAGTACTTGGGTTTCGTCATATCGTCAGATCTCAGATGGTCGGAGCATGTAGATCACGTGAATGGCAAAGCGATGCGGAAGCTAATGTTTTTAAAGCGGGCCTTGCGATACTCGACAAGAGAAGCCAAGCTCTTGGCCTATGCGACGAATATACGCCTTATCTTAGAATATGCGAGCGTGGCATGGTTTCCGTCTACCCAAAAACACATAGCCACAATTGAGGCCGTTCAGCGCAAAGCCGCGCGTTTTATCTGTAACAGATATAGGCGCACCGACTCGCCTACGCAAATGCTGACAGATATTGGCCTTCACACGCTAGCCAGTCATGCGATGCTATCCCGACTCAAATTTACGTACCTAATTCCACACAACAAACTTAAAGTAGATTCGAACACCTACATTTCATTCAACACTTCTAGAGAAACCCGTCACAAGCATCACCTTACACTGCAAGAATATTTATGCACCAACAATACTTTTAGTTCGTTTTTCCCACGGGCAGTGCGAGAGTGGAATGCTATAACCGAGACGGTGGGCGTGGAGCCCACTGTCAACAAATTTTACGAACTTGCTGCCCAAGCCGTTCTATCAGCTACATGATAGCGACGCTATCAGGATTGTACTGATCATTGTCCTCCCTGCCAGTACATACGTGGTTTAAAAAGGTGGAAGTTGGTACCAACTTTGTATGTTGCGTGCTTACCTTTTCCTTTCTTCTGAGTGTTTTTTTTTTCAGTGTGTGCACATGTGACTGAGACATGTGCCTCGGTTATAATGTAGGTCTATAATTGTTATCATTTTATACCATGATTTCTTCGTACCCATACAATTAATTGTATAAGTATGTGAATATCGAATGTTTGTTGACACTTTCCAACCCACTCCTCTAATAATCGCTGATGGGATTGGCAGTATTGTTAAAATAATAAAAATAAATAAACCCCATTCCAAAAGTGACGAACCTGCTGGGTAACTCAACCAGGAACTCCGCAACAGGAATATACCTGCCATGTTAGGAATGACTGAAGAAAACATCCAACAAGGTACGACTCAGCCTCCGATGGTCATCGTCCCAATGCGCTACGCGTGCGCGATCCACCTCTTTTTGACGGTACCGATGAGCAAGACGTAGAAGATTGGCTGTCCACATTTGAAAATTTAGACGCTAGCAACAAGTGGGACGACGCTACGAAGCTTCAATATGTACCCTTCTACCTGAAAGAGCTAGAGAGTCTCTTAACAACAACCACTTGAAATTGGCCACTTGAGGTGGTTATGAGCTACGCATTACCGATGTGTTCAGTCGCCCTGAAGTACGCAAGCTTCGTTCCGAACAGTGCCTACGGGGACGCACACAGCTTCTGGTGGAAGGCTTCAGAAGCTACATCGAGGATGTGCGGCACTTTTGCAAGTGCCTTGACTGTTCAATGACAGAAGCAGACAAGATGAAACACATCTTGAAGGAGATAGACGACGACGATTTCCAGGTGCTGCCGGCCAAGTGTCCACGTACCATGTCAGAATTCGCCACTCTTTGCCAGAGCGTCGAGAAGTTGCGCAAACAACGGGTCATGACACGGCGGCCTGCGGCTACCAACGAAACTATCGCGCATTGACCGTTTGGGGAGACCAGAACACAATTATGTCAGAAATCAAACGATATGTGCGCGAGGAGTTGGTGCATGGGTAAGCCAAGCGATGTACATCGTTTATGAGAGAACATACGACATTTTAACTGTGAACCTGTTTTTGTTAGGGGCTTTGACGTCAGAATAATGCCGTAAATTGTTGTGTGATTTGCCGACATGGTACAGGAAATTTTCCAGACGAGTACGTAGCAGTGTACCACTCCTCCTACAACTACCACCACTCTCTACTTCTACAACGTACATCTGCTGCTCTTCAGACCACTACCACTACTCCCACAATTCACCACTAGACCCACCACTGCTGCGTTCATTCCTCTTACTTCAGTAACCCACTTCGTGAGACGTCGTATCTACTTTATTCCGACTTCATTCAACCCCACCGCACGCTACCAGCTTCACTGTATTATGGCAATAGCAATTATATGGACAGTCTTGGCTTGTTTTTGCCGTCGCCACTACCGCCGCCGTCATTCACCTATACGGGGAAAGATGTGCTTGTCTCCTCTTTCTGCGGAGCGAACGTTGCCTTTCCAGCTGGGGTCGTCTGCGCGTGGGCTTGTCTTGTAGGCGAACAGGAGGGAAGGGCAGCGAGGTGAGTTCTGTTTGCCGTGCTATCACGTCAAAAATCAACGCACGACTTCTGCCTCCCCAGCAGGCAAGAAGCTTCTACGGGCTGTGCTCTCAACACAAAAAATGGTTCCAAAAGGGTACCTGGCGTGGCCATGTACTCTTACACCAGCGTTTTGTAGAGTTACGTGAAATCGAATCTAAAGGAGTTGACTGCCAGCCTCACTTCGTATAACATTGTATTTTTTGTCGCTATGACCACACCGCAGAAAACAAGGTTGCTCAGCAAGCACACGTTTACTAGAATTATTGTTACTTTCAAAAATGCTAGCCTTGCTTCGTAAACCATTCGAATAGTTGCCATTACACTCATCGCTTTGCCTTTTTGGTGAAAATGTGACTTTTTATTAAATACGATGGATCAGAATCAATGTACCAACAAAATGGTTGGGATCACATGACATAACAAACACCTTTATCACGGTCTTGGTAGGCGAGGCATTGGGCCAAATAGGTCCTTACTAAGCTTTTGGCTTCTCCCATGACGTATCAGTGAGGCTATGATTCTCCGCCCGTTCACGGGCCCTCTGGACAGCCTGAAGCTGAAGCTGTCCAGAAGGCCTGTCTTCTCTGGGGTCTATGACTGCCGTCATGCAGTCTTCTTCACTTTTTGGAATCCTGTAATTCATGGCACCACCAGAGCGTGTGAATTAGCGAAAAATATCTACTACAATCTGGGCAAAGTGCAGCAGTGTCCTAATGAACCATACTCACAAAGCCCCTAGAGGGGTAAGACCCGGTCTGGAGCTTGCAGAGCGCACTTGCTTTGTTCTTGTTCTAGGGAGGAAGAATGCTTGTAGATCAACGTAAAAAGTATTAAGAAGAATTTTGATTGATTTGTAGGGCTTAACGTCCCAAAACCACCATTTGATTATGAGAGACGCCGTAGTGGAGGGCTCAGGAAATTTTGACCACCTGGGGTTCTTTAACGTGCACCCAAATCTGAGTACACGGGCCTACAACATTTCCGCCTCCATCGGAAATGCAGCCGCCGCAGCCGGGAATCGAACCCGCGACCTGCGGGTCAGCAGCCGAGTACCTTAGCCACTAGACCACCGCGGCGGGGCATTAAGAAGAAAATGGTGTAAAAATAAAAAAAGAACACGCTAGACACAAAACAACATCTGTACAAGCACAAGAACTCAATATAAAAAATACATGTAAATTACTGCGATACGAAAACGAGAAAAGGAACAAGAGCACAACTTTTATGCCCATGAATAAGGCATAGTTTTTCTGTTTTAATTTTTTTGAAAATTATTCCTCACAAAGAGATAGCGTGATGCTGTGTCGCAATGAGGAGGTCATTGGGGGGTTGCGGTGTGCGGAAAATATGTCGCACATGTCGTGTTGCGCCCTAGCGAAAGGCCATGCCCGTCCGGGCCGGCCGCAGGAGCTGAGAAAGGGACTGAGCCGCTTCCGATGCGTGCGCAATAACGTCCATCTTTATTCCATGCAACCAGCATACATATATAGCAGACACTTATGTGACCAATGACGTCACGTTCAAACGACACTTTACAATTGCGGGCGACAGCGCCAGACAACGCGGACACTTGACGCGCCTGGGCGCTATCACCACATCTCCTCTTCTTTAACAATACGCTGACGGTTGCAACAAACATCGCAGCACTGCCCGCGAAAGAACACTTTGCAGAAACAAAAAATGCGCAAGAACAATACAGTCAATTACTGAACCCGTAGCGGTCCGGCCGTCGCACAAGACGACCAAATCGCGTTCGGTATTCAGGAAGGTCAGTTCCAGGCAAGAAAGGGCTAGATAGATCGTCCGGCGCCAAGGTGTCTGTAACGCGATTAGAATTATGTTCCGTTTCTACCCGACTATCATCTACCTGAAGAAAATCATCGCTTTCTCCCTCATCCTCACCTTCTTTTGGCTGTGAAACAAAGCGCACTAACGATTTTCTGTTTCTTTCTAGAACTACACCAGTGGAAGTTCTAACCACATACGACCTCGGCCGCTCAGCAAGTCGCAAGACTCGTGCTTTTGCTTTGCAGTCCGTCACCCAGACTTCCGCGCCCGGTTCGAGTGCTCGCAACGAAGTAGCCCTATGACGAAGGTTGAAGTTCCTACGCTGCCGCTGTAGGGCGGTCGTATCATGGCTTCTGAACTTTCTCAGGTTCACCGTCTGAGGCAGAAGGCTTGTTGGATGGACAGGCACCGTTGTGCGTAGCCGCCTGCCCATTAGAAGTTCTGCAGGGCTTTTCCAGAGTGGCCCCGGAGTGTCCCTGTGTGCTAGGAGAGAAAGATATGGGCCCTCCGCTTTTGTAATGAGACCTTTGATTGTCTAGACCATCCTCTCTACTTCACCATTTGCCTGGGGGTACCTTGGGCTAGACGTCACAGCGCGAAACCCGTAGTTGCGAGCGAACAACTTGTATTCCTGCGACACAAATTGCGCTCCGTTATCAGACATAACAACTCCTGGTATGCCATGTCTTGCAAAGAAACTTTTAAGGTGCGTAATTACAGTGGCACTCATTGTCGATGATAACAAAGCAATCTCTGGGTACCTAGAAAAATAATCTACGACTACCAAATACCATTTTCCTTGAACATGGCAGAGATCAGCTCCTAGTTTTTGCCAAGGATGCTGTGGAGTGGTTGTCGGGATCATTGGTTCTGGGATTTGGTGTCTGTGCTCGGCGCATACGCGGCAATCGGTAACCAAAGCTTTCAGCTTATAACTCAACCCCGGCCACCATACAGACTCTTTGGCTCGAGCTCTGCATTTTTTGATTCTCAGGTGGCTCTCGTGCAAGCGTATCAAGACCTCTGTGCGCAATTTTCGACGAATGACCAACCTCATACCTTTAAGTAGCACGCCTTCAGCAACTGTAAGCGTGGCTCTTTCCTGCCAATATGGACGCAAGACCATCGGAAGAGATGAGAATTTTGGCCACGCTTTCCGGCTGAATTTTACGAGTGCTTGACAAACTTCGTCAGCGGCTTCTTCTACTTTCACTCTCTCGAAGAGGCTGGCCTCGACCGCGTTTAACAAGCATCCTGAAACGTGCTTGCTGACGTCACTAATAGACAGTGCATTATCAGTTTCCTTTCCCCGAATCGGGGCCCTCGACAACACATCTGCAGTAACTAAGCTCTTGTCCGGGACATGCACAACTTCATAGTTGAACCGCATGAGCCTCATGCGAAAACGCTGAATGCGAGGTGGTAAAACATCTAAAGGAAATTTTCCCAGCAAAATTACAAGAGGTTTGTGGTCGGTTTCACACAAAATTTCAAGACATTTGATGTACCCTTCTAATCGTTCTGCCGCCCGCGTCATTGCTAGTGCTTCTTTTTCAATTTGGGAATATCTGGTTTCGGCAGGCGTCAACGATCGCGATGCAAAGGCAACGGGTCGTTTTTCGTTGTTTGGTTGAACTTGCATCAGTACCGCCCTCAAACCGTATGATGACGCATTGGCGGAAAGAATCGTAGGGTACTTCGCATCATAGTTAGCCATGACGCGCGCCGAACCGATAACGTCTTTAACGTATGACAGCGCTTGCTCTTGGGCTGGTCCCCATGTTCATTCAGAACTCTTCAAAAGCAAGAGACGTAACGGCGCCGTTTTTGAAGCCAAATCTGGTATGAATCTTGCCAGATGAATAGTCATACCGAGTTGCCGTCGAACATCAGACACGTTATTTGGCGTCGGCAGTTCTTTGATGGCCCGGACCTTTTCAGGGTCCGGCCTGATTCCATCTCGACTTGGAACACAACCAAGAAACTTTATCTCGGTTACTCCAAATCAACACTTTTCTTTGTTTAGCGTAACACCAGCACTCATGAGACGGTCTAAAGTAAGACGCAGACGCTCATCATGTTGCGCTTTGTCGCAGCCACAAATAAGCACATCATCCATCATGTTTACCACGCCTGGGATTCCTTCCAGAATCTGCGACATTTTCTTTTGAAAAAACTCAGGTGCTGACGTTACTCCAAACGGTAGCCTCTGAAAACGGTATCGGCCGAATGGCGTAATGAAGGTAGTCAACAATTGGCTTACCGGCGACAACTTGATCTGATAAAATCCAAAATTAGCGCCCAGCTTCGAAAAAACCGATGCCCCACTTAACAGACCAAGGCTATCTTCAACCGTTGGCATAACATAGCGCTCGCGAAGTACACTTTTATTTAGTTGCGTCAAGTCAACGCAAATACGAACGTCTCCAGAAGGTTTGAGTACTGGTACAATACCTGCGCACCATTCTGTTGGTTCGTCTACTTTGCGGATTACGTCATCTCGCTCCATACGCTCGAGCTCCTGCTTCGCTCGGTCCCGCAGGGGTAAGACAATGCGACGCGCAACCGAATAGCAAAGGGTACCGAGTTCGGCTTCAGTCTAATATTGTATTCCCCTTTCATAGCTCCCAGACTACCGAAAAGCTGAGGGTAGGAAGCTTCGATGGCTGTTGCGCTACTGACCGAGTCAGCGAACTTGATCAGCTCAAGGGCTTCGAGCGGTGGGAGACCCAAAAGTATCGAGCGTAAAGGCGAGACTACGTACACAGTTTGTCGGACAATGCGTTGTCTCCACTGTATAGTGGCAAGAAATTTTCCGAGAACATGCAGTGGCTCATTCGCAGGGCCTGTTAAGGTTATGTCGCACTTTTCTA
Organism: Rhipicephalus annulatus; assembly: GCA_013436015.1. Classification (NCBI taxonomy): domain Eukaryota; kingdom Metazoa; phylum Arthropoda; class Arachnida; order Ixodida; family Ixodidae; genus Rhipicephalus; species Rhipicephalus annulatus. The sequence goes on along the minus strand of WOVY01007819.1, from coordinate 20,001 downwards.
ATTTGGTAGGCAATCCCGGAAATGTTGAGGGTACAACGGACACCTCTGCACCCGAGTAAAGTTTAGCGAACACCGGAGTGCCGTTAATGATAACTTGAGCATACCGAGAATTAGAGTGCCCCCCTTTTACCGCACCTACGAAATACGCCCCTTTTTTCATATGGAAAGAAGAAATCTGTACCTTCTTTCGCTCGCCTGCAGCCTTTTTCCGACACACCACTGCAAAATGTCCGAACAACCGCAGTAGTTGCATTTCGCTGCTCGTGCCGGGCAGGAGGTCCTCGGGTGCTCTCCTTGACCGTAGTTGGGGCATGAACTGGGTGTGAGAGGTCGGTAGGACTGTGATCTGGTGCGTTGACCTTGTGTGACCTGTGCACTGGTCCTTGACGAGGTGCCGGAACGCTGTCCTGAAGAATTCTTTGGGGGCTGCCGTTGTTTGTTGACCGCGTCCAGGTTGCTAGCTGGCGCTGCCGAAGGTTCGTCGCTGGTTTCTCGCAGCTGTAGCTGCTGTTGTTGGATGGTCTCCTTCAAGCGAGCTTTTGCCAAAGCGCTGGCGAGTGTAAGATTTGCATCCATTTGCACAGACTCTGAGAGCTTGGCATCACTGAGGCCGACTACAAACCGGTCGCGGATCATGCGTTCCTTTTCCTTGTAGTCGCACCGGTCTGCCAGTGTGTGCAACGCGGTGCTGAATTGGTCGACTGACTCGCCTGGTTGTTGTATGCGTTGGTGAAAACATGCGCTCTCGTAAACGAGGTTCCGTGCGGCGACGAAGTGATCGTCGAACTTTTAGGGGCGAAGCTCCTTATGGCGTGGCTTGGGCGTCCCTCGTATGTAACCACCAGTGGCACATACCCGAAATAGGTATAACACTTGACCTCCAAGGTGGTGCCAGTAGAGATTTCTCTGTGCGTTGTTTAACAATAGAAAATAGTGCTCAATGTACATGCCAATGGCTGCTAATGGGGAATGAGAGACATGAGCATTCGGCTTTTAGTCAACGCGCACGCTGCAATCCCCATTAGCAGCCATTGGCATGTACATTGAGCACTATCGGACAAGAAAGGGATGCTACATTATACTCGCTAGGTGTAACCTCCTTAGCTTTAGAAAGGTTTAGCGAGCGTTGAGCCGCAGTGCCGTGAATACAATGAACTTGTATATACCATGAATGAACTCAAGGCGGTTAAAAATAAGAAGTAGGTACGAAGCGCAAGCCGTAAGAAAGTAAAGGCCGGATTCTCTTGTCTCTCATTTCTCATTAGCAGCTATTGGCATGTAAATTGAGCCCTATCTGACAGGAAAAGGTTGCTACGTTATACTCGCTGGGCGTAACCTCCTTGGTTTTCGAAAGGTTTAGCGAGCGTTTGGTCGCAGTGCCATGAATACAGTGAACTTGAATATACCATGAACTCGAAGTGGTTAAAGGTGGGAAGTGGACCCAAAGCGCAGGCCGTAAGAAAGTGTGCGTGTGCCACCTCTCGTTTAGTTCTTGGAATGTCCGCTGGATGGCGGTGCTTCTATATGGGGAATATATGATAAAAAGATGCGAGATGGTGGGACTTGGAGTGTTGAATAGATGAACGAACGGACACACAAACAGATGCATGGATGGACGCATGAACGGACGCAGGGGCGGATGCATGAAAGAACGCAGGGACGGGCGCACAAACAGACGCATGGATGGTCACACAGACGGACGCATGGACGGACGAATGCTTCGCCCCACTCTCCATCACTCACTCCGTGGATATGCTGCCATTTTTTTTCTAACGACTTCATACTGCTTCTGCTGTTGTTCAGATAGTGTGAAGGTCGAAAAGATCTATCTCACTTGCCTGCCCATTGTGTAGAGTAGAGTCCAGACTTGCGCTTTTCACTTCGCTCATTTAAGCCAGAGGCAAAGCGGTAGTCATCGAATAGTTTGATCCAGGAAGGCCATTCGGACGTTCGGTCGAAGTCAAACGCTGGCGGAGCTGGAACCGCAAACATGCCGTGAACTGGCTTGCCTTCTTTGTCTTCTGACATGGCGCCGCTTGACGAAGACTGGTGCAACGCCCCTCGAATATCAGAAGGATCCCACTTCTGACACCATGTCGTGTTGCGCCCTAGCGAAAGGCCATGTCCGTGCGGGTCGGCCGCAGGAGCTGAGAAAGTGACTGAGCCGCTTCCGATGTGAGCGCGATAACGTCCATCTTTATTCCATGCAACCACCATACATATATAGCAGACACTCATGTGATCAATGACGTCACGTACAAACGACACTTTACAATTGCGGGCGACAGCGCCAGATAACGCGGACACTTGACGCGCCTGGGCGCTATCACCACAGCACATGCCTTTAGGATCAGTTCAGCTGCTCCCTTCAGGTTACACGGCACGCAGCACGATCGTACTTTAGGTATCTTCATAGTTGATTTTGCCATGAGTTGTCATCAGGATTACGCGAAACAATGACAGCCGTCCCACATTGTCCACTATCTCATGCGATAGCGCCGAGAGGATTACAATATTTCCCTTACACAGCACGTTCACCGATCCATTTCAAGTGCTCAAACTTTTCTGCTACATACAGCAGCTATGGTAATCATTAAATGTAAACGCTGTTAGGCAGTCCACAACGCTAGAGCAGCTTCAGTTTACGCGTTTCTTTGTTTAGTGCAGAGCAGTTACATTTACTTTTATTTTCGCCATAGTTTAAGCAGTAGGAAATGCATCACGGTAGTTAACTGGCGCATCCGACTCACGAAATGTTGAGCTCAATCATATGCTCGTTTTTGCTAATCTTACCTGGTTTTACAACACGGTTGGCAAGAAAGCTAGACTTTGCATTTCTCACTTTTTCTTCTTTTTGCTGAGACAGGTATCTCTACGCCTTGTAGAAAACAACATAGTCAGGAGTCCGTTAAGAAGCTACATAGCATGTTGAGGATATGAAAGTGGACCTTGGACGAGTTCGAAAATAAATCATGACATGTATGTCATCAGCATTTTGCGTTTTATGGTGTTGCTGTGGTCGTGCCGTTTATTTAACTAGGTTGCATTGTGACACAAGTTTTTGATGAACACAAATTAGAGGTAGTTCCATACAAGTAACTACATGTACGTTGTGTATGGCAAGATATACATGTCAAAGTGTTGTTGTGCTAGTGGACATTCGTCATTTTGATATATTCTAAAATTCACATGTGATGTCATGAGTGCGTCAACAGAAATGAAGTACCGCTGGTTTTATAGACCAAAATACATCTTTCCTTGGCATCACATCTAGCAGGATGTGCATGCATGCAGCATGTACGGCCAAAATACAGTGGTTATTAAACTGAAACGAAGGCGTTCATTTGTCTCAAACCAAAAACAATGTCATGTATTCAGCTCCCAGGTGACTGTTGTGCATTACGTCAACTTCTGCAGCAGGTAAAAGCCATTGCATTCTTTTAGAATTCTTGTGATTTACAGCAAAGCCTCTGAAATCTGTTCATCAGCCATGCGAAAGAGAACCTTGCTACCTCGGCGCTGCAATTTCAATGCGTCTATTATAGTGCCGGTATCACTTGATAAAGATTGTGGCAACACAAATGTTACGCCTATTCGCAAGCGGATTGTGGCTAATAACCGCGACTAAACACGGGGAAGATGCGGAAAGGAGAAAGCGCCTTTCCTATGCGTATGATCTCTTTGGTTCTCCTAATTTCCTGGACATATTTTAATAAAAAAGAAAGTCCTCTGACTCCAATTGAGAACTTTATTATGCCACGTACATGACTTTCTTTAGACAAACACGGCCACTCTCTTTGAGAGTCATTACACTCCCTACGTAGAGTTGTGTACCCACAAAAAAACAGCCAACGGGCCACATTAAGGCGAGTCAGACACGTGACACATCAGGACTACTGAAGATACAAAATCGAAACTTTGGCTATACATAGTTATTTGTGTATAGAATCAATGTAGGTTTAGCGCACGAAGAAACACAAATGAACACAGGACAATCGTTTGTTCACCCGCAAATAAAGAATTTAATAAATAGAGAAGAATATATACGCACGCAATAAAGGTCAACGCATGTGTGTGAAGGCCAAAATGACCGTCATGGCAACACGAGAACGGTCAATAAACTAATGCAGAAATATCAAACAGAAACATATTATAGAAGAGCAAATTCCTTATTGTGTAGCAACACCAAAGATTGGCTGACGCACCGATCTGCTCTTCTTTTTTTAACAAAAAGTTTCCTTTCGCCCCGCCGCGGTGGTCTAGTGGCTAAGGTACTCGGCTGCAGACCCGCAGAGCGCGGGTTCGAATCCCGGCTGCGGCGGCTGCATTTCCGATGGAGGCGGAAATGTTGTAGGCCCGTGTACTCAGATTTGGGTGCACGTTAAAGAACCCCAGGTGGTCTAAATTTCCGGAGCCCTCCACTACGGCGTCTCTCATAATCATATAGTGGTTTTGGGACGTTAAACCCCACATATCAATCAATCAATCAATCAAAAAGTTTCCTTCAAGTCACGGGCTGTTTGATTGTTACAATAAAGAAAAAACTTCAGTGTTCTGAAACGCAAGATAGCAGCCGTACTCTTTGCTATCAACCATGAGATGCGATGACTCTTAGGATTTCAAAGATGAGTCATGCTCTCTAAGACGAGCATTGATGCGTCTCTCCTATGAATACATTTCCACAGCTAAACTGAATTATCTAAATGACGCCCATTGCGCAGACAACCAACTTTTTGTTTTTTATACGGATTGCCAAAGTTCTTCGCGCATGCGCAAACGAATGGACTGCAGTTTATTTTTTGCTCAGAAAATCACATTGCCTGTCTGCATATGTATATTACCAAGGGCTTGCGTTTATGCGACGTCCTATGAAGATAGAACAAATTACTGCTATCCTCTCTTTTACTACTCCCACCACGAAAGCTTAATTGGTTCCTATCAATTTTAGGTTTTTAATCATGTTATTACACTCGGACGTGTTGACATCATCAAGATACGCCAATTTCTTTAGTTTACTGTTGTCAAAAAAATTTCATATTGACCATTGGCAGCTCTTTTTTAGACGAAGCCCAAGCTAATGTTACCGACACTCCTTTTCACCAGCTTAAAGTGGTTCGACCTGTAATTAGGTATAGGTTTTAGGAATCTGAGACAATGATGCCAGAAAACATGCTAGGGTTTGAAGACCAAGTCAATATTTAGAAATTGCAGTTGTTTTAGACAAGCCACTTAAAAAGAAAAGTATAGTTTCGAGCCCATTTTTTTAATTTGAAAATATTCACAACTTGCATAAAATATAAGAACGTAATAAAACAGGTAAATCATAAACGTATCCTAATACGCGAACTGCAAGTCCTTACAGATGCTTTTTATTTGCTTTATCAAACTTCTCCAGAAAAAATTCACTTAAAATCAGAGCTACTGAGGAGGGTATGCGTATTCCCGATCTTTAGACGTCAAGATTATCTCCCAAATAACCACAAAGGTGCACTTGAAGTAAAACCTAAGTAATTCTAAAAATCGAAATCCTATACTTTGTGCGAAAATACAATTCAACATCATCCGGCATGACGGAGCTTTGAAAACTTGTCGTCAGCTCGTTTTGAGGTATCTAATGGCTCAAATCCTCAGTGTCTACGTTAAAAGCACTACGACAACTAGACCAAACACTGCTCGGAAACTGAACAACCACACAGAATTACTGACGTGAAAAAGATCCCCGATAAAATGACTCTCTCGATTGTTTGCGGGTATCTAGAAACAGCATTTTGCACGTGTCTCTTTTAAGACAAAATCGCTCTGTAAGGCACATCTGCTGGTGTGTACTAACTGAAAAATTATATCAAGCTCAAAAGGCTTGATAGAATTGGCCGCGGAAGCTAATCATTCAAAAGCAATGAAAAGGTACATATTTTTATTCTAAACTGCTGCATTGCGCCGGCACAAAGCTCTTGCCGAGCGCCTTTGAAGCACTCTCTGAAAAGTTGCCCCCATCTATAACCAAAAATAAACCTTGCTTGTCAGCTACAAGAAGTTGTAGTTTGTGAGACGCCAGAAATTTGCATTTTAGACTAAATCTGTTCCAACCCTGTACATTCGGCGTAGTATTAGCAATGGTATGAACACGCTCCAAAATGCGCTTGGGTCGTTCCTCTTCCACCTGAAAACAATTTTTGTAGCATGAGGAGAAATACGGAAACAGGATGGCATATACTAGCAGGACAGAGTGCTTCCTTTCTGTTTTGTAATTCACCTCGCGCTTCGAAAAATCCTTTCATATATATCACGAACAAGCCCACATTGCAACTCTCGCCTCTTCCACTGATTGCCTGAAAATTAACCGTGCTAACACCATCTTGTCCACACACTTGAGTGACGGCTTGAAGCCAAACTTGGGATTGAGAGCAAGAACTTCAAGGTGCTTGTCAGAAAGGGTTATCTCGCTGAGCTTCAACACTTTCCCAGCTTTCAAATGTGACTTCGTTTTTTTTGGAAGTGCCAGAAAAACTTTCGCCAGAAACCCTCTGCTGTTTCTTTGCCGGTGCGTCACCAGTTGCCGTAGAACGGCTGCCGGTGAGCACGATGCCTCATGCTGCACGACACCGTCAGCCAATCGTGGTAGCTCTTTACCTGCCACAACATTTGGGACTACCAAAACCGGCCATTCTTCTTGCATGTTTGATTGAGGGTTAGAGCCATCCACACATGGCTCTAAGTTCAGGAGTACAGCTGCGATATGAAATGTTCCAAGAAACCACGCTTGCCTTACAAACGCATACCACAATTATTGAAGACAGTGTGGCCAGGTCTGATTGAGAATTAGTGCCCTAGACCCGTATCCAGTCCAAGAGCACTATTTTTTTGCAACGCTCAATTGTACGTGTCGCTACGCGTTACGCGTACGTCAACCTTAATCTATGCGTTACACACGCATTGACCTTTATTGCGTGCATATATATTGTTCTCTTTTCAAAGAATCTTTTAGTTGCGAGTAGACGCTTGTCCTGTGTTCTTTTTTTGTTTCTTCGTCCGCTAAAACTAAACTTATACCATTGTGATTGAAAGAACTCTTTCTTCAGACACAGCAGTATTTTATGCCGGGGCTCAGCATAATTTTCGCTACGTGTTTCCGTCACGAAAGTGACGTGATAAATTAGACACGATGCCGATATAAAAATATCACAGCACATCCACGGACTGAATGATGATGAGTGGGGCGAAGCTTCGGAGAGCTTTATTGGTAAACCGTGAATCGTCTATCCGCTGGCTATGTCTGTCTGTCTATCTGTCTGTCTGTCTGTCTGTCTGTTCGTCCACCCGTCTGTCCGTATGTACGTCTGTCTGTCTGTTTGCCTGTCTGCCTGTATGTCGGCCTATCCTTCCATCTAGTGAACACTCCGAGGACCGCCATCTTGCATGTTTTCCATCATATATTATTCATATAAAGTACCGGCAACTAGCGGACATTCCTAGAACTAAACGAGAAAGTGGCTACCTACTACATCATTGAGGACGCATGACCTACGCCTTAAGGAGCTTCGCCTCTAACAAAACTTCAGTCAACGGGAGTTGAACCCACAACCTCTCGGTCCGTGACAACAGATGCCGGACACGCCATCCACTGCACCGTGGACACACTCTGGGGGCTGCAAAACATGCTTTGCATATCGAACATTGCCCTTTGAAGTGTTATTGGCAAACCGGACAAATGCATAATGACTGGGCATCCACGATCAACTGCTTCTCCGCGTAGTTTCTACGGGCCCTTTGCATTCGTTGCGTTTCTAGTAGGAGAAGTGCAATTTTGTCAACGTCTTGACACACAGGTGGCGACATTGCTCCAAGTGTTGGCTTTGCTCACACCACTCATTCATACTTAAAACAGTTCTGCGACACTCTCCTACTTCACCTGGCTGTCGTGGGAAGGCAGGAAAAGGGGCGCAGTGTGCTTCCTTCAACTCAGGCAGTGACATTCAATGCTTTAACACACTGCGACTAGGCAATAGGTTGCCTAAGTCCAAGATCAGCGGCCATTCTGTGACGCCTCCCTGGCTGTCGAAGAAGTTTCTGTGGTTTCGCTCTCACCGTAACTACTATAGCTGCCACAAACAAGGATTTGTTTAATAATTTTTATGAGCTTCAGTTCCATGATTGATCTATCACTAAGCCTGAACTTTAGTGCACTAATGGTAATTGGTGCGTTAGCTGTCAAACACCAATACAGAATGGGCGAGCTGGGTCTCTTACAATATTTACAGCGAACATTAAGTTACTTTTGTGACAAGAGCTTTTACCGTCCTGTCAAACCGATTACCTTGACGGGGGAATGAGCCATGTTTTAGGGTTGAAGCTTCTTAAGGCGTAGGCATGTCTGGCATTGTGTTAGCGAACATCAGTACTCACAGCGCTAACAAGATAGTGCTGTCAAAGTGATGATTTGTACTAGCATGGTAGATTAACGTGTTTTTAAGCGCTCCCGATAGACTGCGTATATAAGCCTTTTTGCATGTTTCGAGCTTTATTTTATGATTTTTAGGTAGTCGTGTAAACCTTTATAGCACTTATTACATTGTAATGCTTTTCGGGGGTCAGTCACTAGGTATTTACTTGTTTGTGTGTGTAAGTGTGTGTGTTTGTTTGTTTGTGTTCTTTTTTCTCTTGCTACCCTGTGAAGGTGCACGTACACCTAACACGCAAATTTTCGTAGTAGAGCTTAGACTTCTTTTTCTGAAGGCCGGGTTCATCATATGCCGTGTTTTTAAAATATTGAGTGGGACGACTCATAAGGACAATTGGTGTCAGAAAGACATGATTAAAAAGGCTCTAAAATGTTCAGGATGCGGTGTGGGTTTGAAATTGGACGCAAGTGAAGACGCGAATGTAGAGGAGACTGACGCCATTTGTAGACAATGTGACGTCAAGGAAAAAATGGTGAAAGTTACGATTGCCCAGAGTGCACTACTGATGAGAATCACCGAGCTGGAGACTGCTGACGACATAGAATGAAAAAAACAAAGGCTATGCGAGAAAGGCTCAGGTCCGCCGAGGAACCACAAGCGAAGGTGAACAAACGATCGGCCGCCGGAGAGAACGGTAGGGCACCGGCAGCCAGAACAGCGGAGAAGAAAGTGCAAATAAGTGTGGCAAAAACAGGTTTAGCCGGTTCAGTAGTCGCAAGACCCAGCTTCAGCGAAGTAGTGGTGGCGGTGGTAGGGGACAAAGGAGCTGGCGTCACACGTGCAAGTAATCCCCAGGTGCAGGATACTCCACCTGAAAAGAGGCAGCACGTGATAATCACCGGGGACTCGAATTTAAATCGTTGCGCAGGAGCAATGAAAAAGAGGTTAAGAGGTGGCAAGAGGGTTGCAGTAGGGACGTTACCAGTGTAGAAAAGAAGAAGATAAAGTGCCACAGTGGGTCACGATTTTAGCGAGAGGAGCCGAGCAGGAGCTGATGGCCCGAGCGCTGTGATTCCTGTGTCTGTTGCTGCAACCCACTATCCGTATAAATAGACCTGCTGTCCAAGTACTACTCAAACGGCGGCAATGCCAAAATACTACTTTGGCGGCAATGCCAAAATTCATTCTCAAAACCCTTCTTGTTTGCCGTCCAGGTGCTTGGCATGCTGCTTTCTTCAGCTGGACCGAAATCGGGCAACTCATCAATGGATTTTCAACGCCTACACACGAACACTGGACATACCTGGCCTTATCATAGGGCACCGGATGGCGTTTGCGGTCACTTCCCAGCGAACAGCGCAACATCGTCCGAGACCGTAACGTCATGGAGCTGCTACTTAAGAGACCGTCTTGGCTAGCGATCCTTCAGTGGGCGCGGCGGCAATGCCAAATTGCGTCGCTCAAACCGCTTCTTCTTTGCCGTCCAGGTTATGCTTGGCATGCTGCTTTCTTCAGCTGCACCGACATCGGGCAACTACTCAATGGATTCTCAACGCCTACCCTGGCCTTATCGTCGGGCACCGGATGGCGTTGGCGGTCACTTCCCAGTGAACAGCGCAACATCGTCCGAGACCATGACGTCACGGAGATGCTACTTGAGAGACTGTCTTGGTGAAGGATCCTTCAGTGGGCGTGGCGGCAATGCCAAAATGCATCGCTCAAACCCCTTCTTGTTTGCCGTCCCGGTGAGAAGGTGGTTTGGCAAATGCTTTCGTAGCAGTAATGTATGCCTGGTTTTGCGGCTGTGCCCACACCTTTTGATTGAATGGTTCTGTGATTTATTGTCTTCCTTGCGTTTGTTGCTGCTGCTGGCGGGGTATGTCGACAATAATCCTGGGCCTCGTGACACTGTGCTTGAAGAACAGCTCAAAATAATTGCAAAGGATATCCAAGAGATAAAGAACGAAAAAATGGTGACCAACCAAAAGCTTGCAGTTATTGATAGAAAGTTAGAAAAAATAGGCACAATGGAAAAGCGGGTACATGAATGCGTGGAAAAGGTTGATAAACTTGAAAAAATGGTTGTATCTTTGACTAAAAAAATTGACGAGTTAGATAACAGAGGCCGTAGATCTAACCTTGTTCTGTATGGTGTCAAGGAACTTGAAAATGAAACGCACCGGGATCTGCTTGACGCTGTTGAAAAAGAAATCTTTGAAGATAAGGTTGGAATAAAAACGGCTGGCATAGAAAGAATTCACCGTCTTGGGCGACGGAAGGCTACTGGCATTCCTAAAGCCAAACCTGTAATCTTAAAGTTCCTTGACTATCGGGATAAAGACAATATACTTAAAAATTGCAAGAAGCTAAAAAGAATGGAATACTGAATTAGCGAGGACTTCTCGCCCATAGTCAGAGAAATTAGAAGAAAGCTCTGGGAAAGAACAAAGGACCAGAAATACAAAGCTTCCGTGTCTTACAATAAAGTCAGAAATAATAATCGTCTGTACACCTGGGATGACCAGAGTAACGACATTGTGGAAGTCGCAAAAAACGAAAGCAGGGAACACGAACGAGCCGGGCGACCTCTAAACCGCCCTCGACGCTAGTTGTGCTTAACGTTAATGCGCGCAGCCTTATCAATAAAATCGAACACTTTGAAGCAAACCTGATTGCACTCGAACCCGACTTTATTTGTGTGACTGAGCCTTTGGTACATTATGATATTGGAACCTGTGCGGTGGCTCCACCGGGTTATTTCATTATCCGAAAAGATAGACCAGCTAAAGGCGGTGGTGTCGCCTTACTCCTAAAACAAGGCATAAGTTACACAGTGATGCCAGTCGTTTCGAGTGTAGAGGCGGTCTGGTGTAGTATTCAGCTAGGCCAGAATAAAGTCGGTGTTGGTGCCACATACTGACCCCCCCCCAAGCCGAAGCATCATATTTTGATCAGCTTCTAGATTATACGCAAGATCACATGGCAGGGAGCGGCATAATAATAGCAGGAGATTTCAATCTCCCCGATATTAATTGGAACTCTCTATGCCCATCAAGTGTTGATGATTGATATGTGGGGTTTAACGTCCCAAAACCACCATATGCTTATGAGAGACGCCCTGGTGGAGGGCTCCGGAAGTTTAGATCACCTGGGGTTCTTTAACGTGCGCCCAAATCTGAGCACACGAGCCTACAACATTTCCGCCTCCATCGGAAATGCAGCCGCCCCAGCCGGGATACGAACCCGAGACCTGCTGGTCAGCAGCCGAGTACCTTAGCCACTAGACCACCGCGGCGGGGCACCCCTCAAGTGTAACAAACATTATATTGCTAAGTCTTCTGTTCACTTTCAACCTTACCCAAGTTGTTTTTCAGCCTACTCATGTGCAGGCCACTTCAAGCTCCATCTTAGACCTCATTTTTTATTGATTTCTTTTCGAAAGGGAAATACAAGGTCGGAGTCCATGAAGGAATATCTGACCATGATATGGTTTTGTGTACGCTAATACTTCCGGAAAAAGTTGCTCAACGTGGTACTAGAAAGTCCGTGTACGCCTTTAACAGAACAGACGACGATGCCATTATGACCTACCTAGCTCATGAGTACTACAACTTCCATGAACTGGTCTCAGACGGCTCTGCTGGCTTAGACGAGATTTGGCTCTTGATCAAAGCACATCTTATGCACTGCTTGAGGCAATATATTCCACAAATTCAAAATAACACTAACAAGTACAGCCCATGGATCACGCGCACTGTAATTCACATAAAACGAAGAATAAAAAAGACTGAAGAAATCTAATAGGTTCCTCCCGCACCCGGACGTCCACCAAAAAATATATTCAATAAACAGGCTGCTAAAAGAAGAAACAAAGTTAGCAAGGCAGCACTACTGCAGTACAACGCTTAGCAACATTATCCAACATTCACTTCAAAAATTCTGGCGATATATTAGATGTAAAGAAAGCAGTGCAAAAGCACTGTCACCCAAGGAAGAAAAGCAACAAGCAGAAATATTTAACGTTTTTTTTTCATTTCGTATATGCTCCTGACAATGGCATTGCACATGCCTACAGGCTAGAAAATATAGAGAGAAACGAGACGCTAAGTGCACCAGTCATAACCGAGGCAGGCGTGCTTTCACTCCTATTGAAGTTAGACGATAAGAAGTCCACCGGTCCAGACAGAAGCCCGAACTGCTTCCTGAAACGCTACGTCGAACCCGTAAGCAAATACTTATGTCTTCTTTACAACAAGTCAGTTTCAGAACAATGCCTGCCAGCCGAATGTAAACTAGCAAAAATAGTGCCTGTCTACAAATCTGGTAATCCTTCTTTTCCGTCTAATTATATGCCTATTTCTCTCACATGTATTTGGTGCAAAAGTTTAGTGCATATTATACTAAAATCTGTTTCCCAGTTTGTCGAGGAAAACAATGTTTTCCACCCCCATCAACATGGCTTCAGGGCTGGTCTCTCTACCGTTACCCAACTTGTAAAAATCCTGCATGATCTCGCTAAAGGAATAAACGATCAGACACAAATAGACATAGTTCTACTAGCCTTTTCAAAGGTATTTGACCGTGTCTGCCGTGCCAAGCTTCTTCGAAAACTCAGACATATTCTAGGGAATGAACCAATCTTCCGCTGGATTAATGGCTATTTAACTGACCGCCGCCAATTTCTCCAGTTAGGCGCCAGCACTTCTGAAGTTATGCCGGTGCTTTCTGGAGTACCTCAGGGTTCAGTTTTGGCTCCTATCCTGTTTCTTTTGCTTATAAACAACATAACTTGTAGGGTTCTATCTAAAATTGGATTATTTGCAGATGACTGCGTCCTGTATAAAAAAATACAAAGTCAGCAAGATCAATTAAGTTTGAACAATATTTTAACTTTGTTAGCACAATGGTGCGAGAGTTGGCAAATGGTCATCAACTTCCATAAAACAGTTGCAATGGCAGTAACAAAAAAGAAATCCAAACTTACTTTCTTTCTTGTATGGCTATGATAGCATCATCCCCTAAAACAGTCGCTCAGTACAAGTACTTGGGCGTCGTCTTATTATCAGATCTCGGATGGTCGGAGCATGTAGATCACGTGACTGTCAAGCGCTGCGGAAGCTAATGTTTTTGAAGCGGGCCTTGCGATACTCGACAAGAGAAGCCAAGCTCTTGGCCTATGCGACGATAATACGCCTTATCTTAGAATTTGCGAGCGTGACATGGTTCCGTCTACCCAAAAACACATAGCCACAATTGAGGCCATTCAGCGCAAAGCCGCGCGTTTTATCTGTAACAGATATAGGCGCACCGACTCGCCTACGCAAATGCTGACAGATATTGGCCTTCACACGCTAGCTAGTCATGCGATGCTATCCCGACTCAAATTTACGTACCTAATTCTACACAACAAACTTAAAGTAAATTCGAACACCTACATTTCATTCAACACTTCTAGAGAAACCCGTCACAAGCATCACCTTACACTGCAAGAGTATTTATGCACCAACAATACTTTTAGTTCGTTTTTCCCACGGGCAGTGCGAGAGTGGAATGCTTTAACCGAGACGGTGGTCGTGCAGCCCACTGTCAACAAATTTTACGAACTTGCTGGCAAAGCCGTTCTATCAGCTACATGATAGCGACGCTATCAGGATTGTACTGATCATTGTCCTCCCTGCCAGTACATATGTGCTTTAAAAAGGTGGAAGTCGGTACCAACTTTGTATGTTGCGTGCTTACCTTTTCCTTTCTTTCTCGTGTTTTTTTTCAGTGTGTGCACATGTGACTGAGACATGTGCCTCGTTTATAATGTAGGTCCATAATTGTTATCATTTAATACCATGATTTTTGTACCCATACAATTGTATAAGTATGTGAATATCGAATGTTTGTTGACACTTTCCAACCACTCCTGTTAAAATTCCTGACAGAATTGACAGTATTGTTAACTAAATAAAATGAATAAACTTCATTCCAAAAGTGATGGGCGTGCTGGGTAACTCAACCAGGAACTCCGCAACAGGAATGTACCTGCCATCTCAGGAATGACTGAAGAAAACATCCAACAAGGTACGACCCAGCCTCCAATGGTCATCGTCCCAATGCGCTACGCGTGCGCGATCCACCTCTTTTTGACGGTACCGATGAGCAAGACGTAGAAGATTGGCTGTCTACATTTGAAAAGGTAGGCGCAAGCAACAAGTGGGACGACGCTATGAAGCTTCAATATGTACCCTTCTACCTGAAAGAGCTAGAGAGTCTCTCAACAACAACCACTCGAAATTGGCCACTTGAGGTGTTTATGAGCTACGCAATACCGATGTGTTCAGTCGCCCTGAAGTACGCAAGCTTCGTGCCGAACAGTGCCTACGGGGACGCACACAGCTTCTGGGGGAAGGCTTCAGAAGCTACATCAAGAATGTGTGGCACTTGTGCAAGTGCCTTGACACTTCATTGATAGAAGCAGACAAGATGAACACATCTTGAAGGAGATAGGACGACGACGCTTTCCAGGTGCTGCCGGCCAAGTGTCCACGTACCATGTCAGAATTCGCCACTTTTTGCCAGAGTGTCGAGAAGTTGCGCAAACAACGGGTCATGACACGGCGGCCTGCAGCTACTAACGAAACTATCGCGCATTGACCCTTGGTGGAGACCACAAAACAATACTGTCGGAAATCAAACGATATGTGCGCGAGGAGTTGGTCCGACAACTTTCGTGACTGTCGAATCTACAGGCAATGGAACCCTCTTCTGAGTGTCTCGCGCCCACCATCAGGCGGGTAATACAGGCGCAGGTCTCTGAGGCACTGCCGCCCGTCCCTCAAACAACACCTGTCACCGCGCGATGACTCACGCTGCTGTTGCTGCTACTCCGCCATGACCTCCACTTGGGTCGACTCTCCAGCCTGCACGAGAACCAACTACGCCTTTTTCAGCAACACAGCAGTGCTAGTACGGAAACCCTTGGCGCTCAGTTGATTATCGCCCGATATGTTAAGCGCGCGGATATTGAGGTCACGCCGCGCGCTTGTGTCGCCGGCACTTTGCAACGAACCCAGCTGCAGCTCCGAGGTACTCTTATTACTCTTTCCCGGCCCCATTCAACAAGCAATGAGAACTGCCCGTCAATGCGACGAACAGTCAGTGGAACACGACCCGTCACCAACCGAACTAGACCACCACTCTGCTGCTGACAACCGACCATTCGGTCCTCGTCGCTCATCCTCACCACGCCGCTACCTTTCTCCATCCCCTCGGCGTCGATGACCGAACCCCGTAGAAACAGAAAACTGACTGCCGAAGCTCTGGAGGCACGAGCTGCGAAATCGTCAAATTGTAGAATTTCTCGCCCGTCCTCCACAAACGTTCTGGATTGTGTTTGTTGAAGGTCTATGAACTCCTGCGCTGGCTGACAGTGGTATTGCCGTATCTGTGATGAGTCGAAAACTCTGCCATTTGGTATGTAAAGTAACGATGTGGCCTTCCGAAGTTTTGCTGAATACCGCAAGCCCGCAACCAATTTGACGAGTCGGAGCATGTACGGCGAGAGTATTCGTTCAGGTCATCTATCGCATTGAGTTTCTCGTGTTGACCACTTGTTCCCAAGACGTGATACTCGTATGAGATTTTTTTGTCGTGCCACCACGCCATAATTGACTGCGCTTGCGTGCAGGTGGAGTTTTCTGTGTTTTGTCATGCGCCGTCTACCAACATTGTGCGCACTTACCTTAGCAAGCTTCTTGTCGCTTCCTATATTGATGTTTCTCCTTTTGGTTTAATCGTTTTCTCCATCAATCGCACTGGATTGTCCGGCTCTACCGTTGTGTTCTCCCCATTTGACGTTCTCAGTCGCCGCCACGGTACGTTTCTGCCACACGCCGTTCTGCCACCTCACCAAGATACATCCGGAATTGTCGTTTGTAATTGTAGCTCATTCTCTCTCGTCTTATGAGTTCGCAAAACACTGGGCTATGTTCTTACTGTTTATTACAACGTTATTGTGCCTGTTGAGACTCACAACCCTGCCCAGAAACGTTAACTGAACGCTGTTACTCCTCTTTTTACGCGGGACTACTACACCTCGGATATCTTTACTCTCTCCATCGAGAGCAAGTTTCCTCTGGATCAACGGGATCAGCTAATAACCCTTCTGCATGAATTCAGAAATTTATTTGACCTTCCTCAAAAGGCACTGAGTCAAACTAACACCTTCGCTCACACAACCTACACTGGAACGCACCCTCCTTTGTGGCAACGCCCCTACCGCGTATCATTCAAGGAACGAAGTGTGATTGCAGAGCAGGTGGGACGATATGCTTCAGCGCGGTGTCTTCAAGCCATCCTCTAGCTCCTGGTCTTCACCTGTTGTGCTAGTTAAGAAAAAGACGATTTGATTAGATTTCTTGTCGACTACCGGCTACTGAACAAACTTACACAGTAAGATGTATACCCTCTTCCTCGCATCGACGACGTTATCGATTGCCTACAAGGTGCCGAATTGTTTTCCTCACTAGACTTAAGTTGAGGTTACTGGCAGGCTTCGATGGCAGAGTGTGACCGTACCAAAACAGCGTTGTTACGCCGCATGACCTATACGAATTCACGCTTAGGCCATTCGGTCTGTGAAAGGCACTTGCAACGTTTGAACGAATGATGGAGAGCATTTTATGCGGCCTTAAATGTCAGATGTGCTCATGCTACCTTGATGATGTTATCGTATTCTCTACTGACTTCTCTACGCACGTCGACCGTTTTCCACACAATTCTTCAGTGCCTTACTAAAGCACACCTCCAGCTTATTCTGAAGAAGTGCCGCTTCGGGACTCGCCAACTTACTATACTTGCTCATGTTGTGTGAAAGAATGGAATTCACCCCGACCCTGACAAACTTCGATCCATGGCCGACTTTCCGATGCATACTTCACCCAAAGAACTTAGGAGCTTCATCGGCTTGTGCACGTATTTTCGCTATTCGTCCACAAGCTTGCATCAATAATAAACCCACTTACGCAACTACTGAACGGTCCAGCTAATCTTTCTAACTGGACCGCAGCATCTGACGAAACCTTCTTACAGTGCGCCGCCTGCTTACGTCACCACCCATTCTACGTCATTACGACCCAACTGCACCCCACTGAAGTGCACACAGACGCCAGTGGCGTCGGTCTGGGAGTAGTACTCGCGCAACGAAAGCCCCGTATTCCAGAGTACGATGTAGCATAAGCAAGCCCCGCGCTCACGAAAGCGGAGATGAACTACTCAGTAACTGAGAAAGCATGACTCGCAATCGTCTTGGCGTTATGCAAGCTTCGGCCTTACTTGTACGGAGAGAGTTTCGACATTGTGACAGACCACCACGCACTTTGTTGGTTGGGGGTGCTAAAAGATTGTTCAAGTCGTCTTGGACGCTGGGCTCTTCACCTACGAAAATTTGACATTCTTACCGGTCAGTACGAAGACACTCTGATGCGGACGCCCTCTCACGATCACCAGTGAGATCCAGCGCAGACCTGCATTCGGACGCCAACTTCCCCAACGCTCCCATTTCAGTTACAAGCATGTGATCTAAACAGCGAAATAACCCATGTATCACATCTCTCCTTGACATTATTTCCGACTCCTCAACGTCTGCGTACCCCACCCGTTCGTCGCCGCCAAGCCACACATTTCGAGACACGGAACGCGCAACTGTACCGCAGAAACTACCACGCGGATAGTCGTAAATGGCTCTTGCTTATATCACGCCACATACGATCTGATGTCTGTGCGTATTTTTATGCCAACCCACAACATGCTCACGATGGTGTGTTAAAACATATCCCTGGATCCGCCAGCGCTACTACTGGTGGGGGTATGTACACGTTTGTACGAAAATACGTTCGGTCCTGTTTGACAAAAGACGGTGGCCCATTCACCCGAATTACTACAGCCACTACCGTCCCCGGCGCGCCCTTTCA
Source organism: Rhipicephalus annulatus (assembly GCA_013436015.1). Classification (NCBI taxonomy): domain Eukaryota; kingdom Metazoa; phylum Arthropoda; class Arachnida; order Ixodida; family Ixodidae; genus Rhipicephalus; species Rhipicephalus annulatus. The sequence continues at coordinate 1,643 of WOVY01007819.1, read as the reverse complement.
ACCGCATTGAAATCAATCTATTTTATTTATTTATTTCACTGTATCTTTATTTAGACATTTTTACAGAAATGCCCACGAAGGGTGCGAAAGTAAAGAGCGTCTTCTGACTAGGCCCACTCTTCGTGAGGCACCTCGGGGAAGTAGAGCAAAACAGTATATGGGAAATTTAGGATTATACATACAAATTATAATAAAAACAATGATCATTACAACAAGCGCAGAAAATATCGGTTAAAGATTCAAACAAAGCTGTTTCTTAGCGATAAATACACAGACGTTATAACGATATTAGAACTATTAACATGCATTGAAATACCTACAATTTGTATGTATATGGTAAACAGTGATACAAAACAATGATTACAATACATATACTTGATACATTAACAATCTCCAGCCTACGCACCCTATAAGTGGGTTCGGATGAATACATTCATAATTTGCTTCAATATAATCCCCTTACGTACACTGCCGCTGGAAATCGATGGATCATTGTCGCCGTCGACCATCTGACTAGGTACGCTGAAACAGCTTCACTGCCTACAATGGGTGCACGTTACGTTGCCAATTTTGACTTGCAATGCTTCGTACTGCGTCATGGGGCACCACGTGAACTACTGAGGTGATCGAAGATGCGTCTTTTTATCCGACGTTGTACAAGAACTCCTTCGGGCAGCCCACGCGATTCACCACATTTTTACAGCCTACCACCCGCAGAACAATGGCCTAACTGAGCGCTTCAACCGAACGCTAGAAGACATGTTCGCCATGTATGTCAGTTCCAACCAATCGACCTGGAATGTCGTTCTCCCATTTGTGACATGCGTACAACCGCGCGACACAGTCAACCACAAATTTATCGCCTTTCTTTCTTCTATAAGAGCGTGAGACATGCTCCACCCTTGACACCATTTTTCAGTATCATTCTGATACCTCAAAGTTCAACCCTCTTGCTGAACTTGTGCACCACCATGAAGAGTGTCGTCAGTTGTGCCGATCATTCACCTCGGACACGCAAGCACGCGAAAAAGACTGCCACGACCGCGACCAGCAAATCAAGACTTTTGCTGTAGGCTCACTCGTCTGGCTCTGACTGGCCTTCCATTCCCCAGGTCTGTGCTTTAAGTTTGCTTCTAAGTTTTACGGTCCTTATCGCATTGTCGAACGTGATCTATGTTACATACGTAATCCAGCCGGTCACGTCATCTACAGATGGCGACGCCTTAGTCGTGAGACTGTCCACCTGAGTCGTTTCAAGCCCTATCACGACCCACTCCTACTCTCGTCAACATCACTTGCCAGGATGGCTCGTCTTTTTTGCCGGGGTATTGTAGAGACGATGAAGATTATAAGCCGCAGGTGGGTCACAACTTTAGCGAGAGGATCCTAGCACGAGCTGTTGGCCCGAGCGCATTGACTCTTGTGTTGGTTGCTGCTGCCCGCTTTTCCCGCATCAATAGGCCTGCTGTGCAAGTACTACTTACACCAATAAACCCCATTCCACCAGGATGTAAGCTGGAAGCAGTCATGAGGCACGCGAACGCAAAACTCAAAATTACAGCTAATGGATGAAACCTCGTGATAATTGCAGGTGGTTTAAACGATGCCTTAGAAGAAGATTCGGCAGGACTAGTGACCACACT
>WOVY01007818.1:0-38035 GCA_013436015.1 Rhipicephalus annulatus | reverse complement strand
GAGAGAAAAAAAATTGCCCGCAGCTTCCCTCGGGGGAACACTGAGGAGGAATGCGGAGCATAAATTGGTTAACGGGGTGTTAAAGTGCGACTTACTTGGGTCGATGGCTAAATTGGTTAACGTGGTTGTGAAATGGGGTGTTAAATTGGGACTTACTTGGGTCGATGGCTAAATTGGTGAACGTGGTTTGTAGGGGGGGTTAAAGAGTGAACCACGTACACACGTATGCGAAAGGGCGGCGCTGGTCGAAGGGACGTCGATCATTTGTTTGTGGATTCGTTGGCATTCATTTCACGGCGACTTCGGACTGCTGCTCGACACTGACGTCTCTCAGCGGCTTCACGTTCTCTAAGTTGAGAATCTTCCGCTCGACGCCGACGTTTACGTTCGGCGTCGCGAGGTCTTCTCTGCGCTGCCTTGTCTTCGGACGACGACGACGACGACGACTTGCTTGCGGTTCCGCCAACAGTTTGGCTGGCGCTGGTCGAAGGGACGTCGATCATTCTGTTTGTGGATTCGTTGGTATTCATTTCACGGCGACTTCGGACGTCGACGCGCCGTACAAACCAACGGACGAGCGGCAACTGAGCGAGCGAGCGCCGACCTTGAGTATATATACAGCGCGACGACTCATGCGCTTTCAGCTGTCGAATGTTCTCGAAGGAGAAGCGCGCGCGCGGCACAGTGGCGACGGCGCGACGGCGCATGCGCTGTCAGCTGTCGAATGTTCTCGAAGGAGAAGCGCGCGCGGCACAGATGGTGGGCGACGGCGCGACGGCGCATGCGCGCGCGTCAGCTGTCGAATGTTTGAGAAGCGGTGCGGACGGCGCGGACAGCGCACTACAAGGCGCGAGTATAAGATGCTTCCGCATCTAATAGAGCCTAAATTCGCTTTTCTAAGGCTCAAACTTCGTTTCCAAGATTCCGTTGTACCTTTCTGCGCCTATGTGGCTATATCTATGGTCAGCTGGCTCCATCAACGCTAAACATTATATATGCCAAAATATAAAAATTAACTTAAGAAAAGCAGCCTATCGACTTTGTCCTAACATTTATTGACATAAGGTTACTTAGATTCTGTTTACTTAGTTACTCTATACTGGATCGAACAGTAGCATGGATAACTGAATTAGGAAGCCCGACCTATTTACCTGCGAACAAGAACGTAAGAGGCGTTCTCACTCAGCGGGACCCTATCGTAAATGTCCTTCAGCCTTGTAAGTAAGTGTGCGTTAGAGAACACGTTCACTACTTTTCTCTCTGCATTGCTGCATAATTTCTCACTACCACCGTGCATTATCAACTGAAAGAATGCGCTGGAAACGTCGTTCATTAGCGTTCCATTAGGTCGAACCTCCGTTAAGCAAATCTAGAGTATGGCAGTGGCGAAGCTCTATATATACGCCTACCTGGCAACGTTTTTGCGTGAAAAGCTCTCATGGTAGTGTCGTAAATGTGTGCAAGAGTTGGGAGCTGCATGCACTTACCGACGCTATGTGCGAAGAAGAGGGAAAAATACAGGATTCCTTGCCCTATAAGGGAACGAAAGCAAGTCAAGCTGACCTTCCATCTTTCTTGCTCTTTCTTTCTTTCTTTCTTTCTTTCTTTCTTCTTCTTCTCTATTCTTTCTTCTTTATTTCTTTCTTTTTTTTGCGCAATGGTACGGAAACTCCAATATGGCGTCACCAGCAAAATTTTAGCCTAACCACGCGTATTCTCGCCGCGTGCAGTGTCTTTTTACTACCGGGAAATAACAATTTATTCATGCGATAAAAATTGTTTTCGCTGTTTAGTGTCCATTTAAGAATTACCTCGGAGAAAATAAATTAGCATTTAATTAACGTTAATGTTTTGCAGTGGCTGCCACTATTAGACACAGTTGAATAAAACGACAGACAAATAGACCAAAGAAAGCACACGAGGTAATATGTCTGTTTTCTAAACAGCGTGAAGATTTCGACTCATATCAGAAGAAAGTAGTAAAGTTATTGAAAGAGTCATTTTCGCTGATGGAGTCCGAGCCCATAACCTTCGAATAATGCATCTGATGCTCTACCACTTGAGCTACACACTACGTTAATACATTTAAAAAATGGGGCGTTTGGGGGAGGGGGCGGTAGTGTTTACGGCCACCATATCATGACGTCATCAAGAGAAGACCAACGCTGCGTTTTCGTTCGGTTCGACAATTCGGCTTCTTTAAGGACACGAGCCAACAAGCCACCTCTCGCGAACGGTCCCAGCGTAAGCGGCGTGATACAAGAACGCTGCTGACCGAAAAACGATAGAACTACATCGCTGAATAGGCGGGTGGGACGGTCGAACCCGGAGGCTATTTGTTGCGACGTCGATAGAGGGTTCCGAACAACGTCTGCCGGGCCACCGCATGATTGCTTTGAGCTCGGCAGGCCGGAACAAGTGGATGGATCGGAAAGCGTGGGGTCGTTGCGAGGAAAAGTAATGACGGGTCAGAACCACCCGGTCTAGTCGCATTAGTTTGCGCACAATCGCAGAGGTTCACAGGGTTCTGTCTGGTATTGTGTGTGGGATCTTCGCTAGTAGCAAAGGAGACGTTGCCACTGTCAGCGAGATTATTACGGCGTTTTCGGCATTGTCAGTTTGCTTTAGCGGTAGTGCTTTAGTTCCAGTAGATATGCCTCCTGTGCTCTATTCTATACATGGTTTCCCTTTGGTCAGACACATGTTACGCATTCTTTTTGATGTACGAACATGCTAGACCGCAAGTCTTGTTAAATGCGAGGCCAATTCTGAAACTATGAGAACTACAAGGAATGCTGTATAGTTTGTGTCCAGATAATTACAAACGCCGGGTAACTTCACCATTCTCTATTTCATTTCGGGTTTCCGCTGCACCGTCATATCTAGAAAAATTATTTTAATATTAGTGTTGCGAAAATGCTTGCTCGTAAAGAAACTGCGTCCAGGCCGCAAGCTAACCTTACGTGGTGATGTCACAATATCTGAAAACTTCAGCGTACTTGGACGCGCACTTGATGCGAGCTTTTAGCTTTTACCGAACCGGACGCACGCAAAGTTTAAGTGTAGATTACATTTTGACCCCCGGTAAGTAACCAGAAGCATTCAACGTTAATCTATAGTATCCTTTCTGAAACCCTTTCATACTTCATTTGTGAAAGTGAAACTCATCACTATTTTAGCACGTAATACATTGTAATAAATAAAGTTAGTAATTAGAAAATAATTATTATGGGCAATGGACGTTAATAAAATAAAAAAACAGAACATGGAGACACACACGCCAATTCGCTAAAAAGATACGTATACATATGCACATGATATGGTAAACGAAAAGCAGAAATAAAACGTGCACATTTACAATTTGCGTATGCATGGCATTACCGCCGGTAATGAACGAGACATCAGCCTACCAAAACAACGCAGGCTGAAAGACAAGCTTCACGCGTCTGTCACAGACGACAAGATTTCGTCTATTTAGGGGCAAAAAAATGGCCCCGTGTCTGCTTGTTTCACTGCAAATGTCGCCGAACGACGATAGTCTTCCGTCTGGAGAGAGTAAACAAAACGTTTATTTGATGCTATGCACGAGAAAATTGGTGAATGGCATTCTGGAGGCGCTGCGTTAGAGTGCCTCGACGCGTGCAGCGCAGGCGAATGGGAGCATCGAGGCACGTCACACGTGAGACATGAGGTCTTTCCGGTAGATATCTTGGAAAATGAAGCGCGCGGCATACTTGCCCGTCTCGGAGGCGATAAGGTGTAGAACGTAAGGCGATGGATAGGTGCGACCCACCATGCCATCTTAGCAAAGCATTGGAAACACTTGCCTTTTCGTGCAAGCGTTGCATTGTCAGCGCAGCGCGAATAAACGCTACTGTCCTTAGAGCTACTTATGTATGCCTTTTCTAGTATAAAGAGATACATACAAAATATTTACGTGTGGTTATTGTGCCTCAAGTCTGCACAACATTTGTTTTTAATTGACAATCGCATAAGTATGAATCCTGAAACTTGAGCAACATCGGTGGGTGCTATGAACGGGGTTAGATTTTGGCCGTTCCTGGTATCGTTTCGGTGAACAAACAGACAAGTCCGCCGATAGGCAGAAAAAAAAGACAAACAGATAGGTTGACGGGACTACTTCGCGAATATCTCGGCCTGACTAGTGTGCCTGCAATAATACATTTGTTATGTTGTAGTGCTACATAAAAAAAACTAACAATACCTACGACGATAACTCGTAAGCATAATCCATGACAATTTAACTGCACCATTCACGGTTTATCATTGACTTACGTTGCACAATATGAGTACCTATGCATTACTATAACATCTCATTGGAGATGGGACACACGGATAACTAGCGTCATCGCGGCCGCACTGCGTAAACTTTTTTTTACTTAAAAAATAATGGGAATCGTCCTTGTAGCCACAAAACGTCTGGCATACACCATGTTTGCGAGATTGGTATTATGCCAACTTGGTTTGGATTTTTCTACTGGCTGCAAGTTCAAACGAACATAATCTGCCACTTATCTTGTGACTTCTTGTTGTGCTGAGGAACTAGCTACTAGGGCAAAAGAGGCACACCTGAGGCTCTTGTACGAGTTGCTAGTTTCACAGTCGCGCCCTATTTGCCGTACGCACAACTACAGCCTGGAAGAATATTCCTCAAACAGCGATGTGTTCGGGGAACCATTTTTCCCACTAATGGTACGCGAATGGAATAAACTAAATGCTAGAATTGATATGTCGACACACTAGGCATATTCGGCACGGTATTAGAAACCACGTGCAACCTAAAGTAGTACGTAAATGCTCAGCAAACGTTTTGTCTTTTTTCTTTTTATTTTGCACATTTCACTCTAGTTGGACAAACAGTACATGGACAAGTCTGGCTTTCCAACTTTGTGGGGTAAAATGAACAGATAAAAATATGTTTTTTTCTTTGGATTGACCACTCAGATACCTGGCTTGGTGGCTTGGCATCCGCAAGTCAGAAGTTTCCCAACTGTGCCGCTATAAACCTGCGCACTGTTTGTAATGAGAGGCTGAGACATCCCACCACTGCCGCCACTGTTAGAATGAGGTGTCGGGCCATGCTGCCACGTCCGTGACTGCGGCGACTTTGGGTAGCGTGGTCCTGGCTGGAGCCATCTGAGTCTCAGGAGAGGACGAGTCGAGGGGCCGGAGTAGAATTAAAGAATTGTTGATTTACAATATTTACATGTTTAGTGTAGCCTGGAACAACATGAAACAGATAAAGCACACCTGAGCGTCTCTGCACTCACGTTTTATACACTCTATCTTTCCAAGATTCACTGCGAGGGAAGACAATTGAGTTCAGGTCCCTCCAATAGTATATTTATCTACCACTCCGCCGCCGAGCAGGAAGTCAAACCTGTCTTAAACGAATATTAGCGCGACGAAAACAGGGACGGGAAAGAAAAGACAAACTACAGCACTGACTCGCAACTAAAGTTTGTTCCTAAAAGAAGCGAAATATATAACGTGCGAAAAAAGAAAAGCAAAGACAAGAAAAGAACCATCGCGCAAGCTCAAAGAGACAAAACTCTATAAATGGCTATGTGACTAATGAAACGTGCAAGCTATCACTTTCCAGTGACATATAAAAAGCTTCTATGATTTCTCAGGACCATTGGTCTCTATGGCGACGCAAAATTTCAGTCTTATTAAAATAAGGGTTACACCTATTTCTGTGACAATGAATAACCAAATGAGAACCTGTGCCATTTTTTACAATACGCGCATGCACCTGGACTCTTATATTCACGCATCGACTAGTTTGTTCAATGTTAATTTTGTTGCAAGAACATGGTATCTTGTATAATGCATTGGTTCGACAATAAATGAATAACTCTTATGTTTTATTGTGCATTTGTTCCTCTTGTTACAATTTTCTTCGTTTAATTTTCTTTGCACAGCTAGAAAAACTTGCCACAATTTCTGGCCAACGCTGAAAAATATATTCAAACCTGTCTAGAAAAGTGTAAGGGCGTGCACACCTGCTTGCACTGGGAAAAGCAATACTGCACCACTGGGTCAGTTCAACGACCTTGAGCTTCTCGTGTAGACTCCTCTGGCTGGCAAGATTCCAGGTTTACTCATCTGGCACTGCTAGCTCCTCGAAAGCCCCGAACACAATGCACCAAGGCAGAGTCGTTGATGCAGGAATGTGGAAGCGTTCTCGCGGAGCAAGTCCAGATGGGAGGCCCATTGTCCGGTGTATAACGCAGAGCAGGCGGCAGGTCAGGCTGTAATGGTCCCTCCGCCTACCGCTGAGGACGGGCCCCTTGCCACCCCTTGCTTCTGGACTGCTGCTTCTGTTGATGACGACCGTTTCACTGCTCAATTCATCTTTCCTCTTGTTTCCACTTTTCTCCCTTTTCCCTTTCCCGCAGGCACTGCGCCGTGCTCCCGACCGGGTTGCAGAAATTAGGTGCCTTTTCTCATCTTCTAACCACTACTACCACCACCCTCGGGGTAGTCGGGTAGGTCTAAAGGATTTTAGGTCAGCGGGAGCAGCAGAATCGGTGCACCACTGTAGTTGAAGCTGCCTTGGAATGTCGCTCCACACGGGACAACGGTTTATGGTAGAAATCGGTAAGGCGGCGGTCTAACAGCACATTGTTCATTTGGTCAGCGACGTTTGTGCGGCTTTTCCTACATCGTGAATAAAGGAAAATCTGGTGCCTTTCAAGTTTATGCTTTCCTTTTTAGTGCCGGTTCTTTTCCTCACGCAAATAAAATGCTGTACAGTGTGCAAGGTGCATGATAACGGGGCTAATTCTGAAGATGTGCAAGATACATATTTTTTAACACTTCAAGACAAATTGTGGTACAAAGCTTTCCTTGTTTATTTCTACTGTTTAAAGAAGTTTGTTGTATTTTGTTGTTGTTTACCAATAGTGTAAACGAATTCGTACGCCATTTGGAATGTTATTCCTACGAATGAATATTGTGTACAGTACATCCTCTGCAACAACTCCAGAACTGAGGTGGGCACTATTCAAACCAAATAAGTAAATATTTTTTTTCCTCTGGAAAACTAAACTAGTAATCAAAGCGGGGAATAATAGTTGGACAAAATATAACTGGGCAATGAACACCTATATGCCTATATTGTTAGAGAAAGAACAAATATGCAAATATGCACAAAATAGAAATCAGGAAAATGAAACCGCAGACGACTAAGCACAACACACAATAAAACGTAAATGAAAATAAACAGGTGAATTTTATCAACTATAAAAAATAGGTGCAGTTTATTCCTTTTATTCAGCCCCGTTTTGTACTACCATCTTCCACAAGTTTACGTGCATAGCTGTACATGTAAATTGAATCAGATATTTGATATGACAAGGTTTGCTTTCCATAGGTTGCGCCGAGTAATACATCGAGAACTTCCAATAGTTTCGCGCCATGTGGGCGCGCTGGCAGTTTCAATCTATACTGCCGCGACCGCTGTCGAAATATTCCCGGGAGAGGCATCGCATTCTTCAGTTGCTTTTTTTTTTCGGCAACGTTTTCTACACACTTTCGCCTCGCCAAAATTCCTCTCGGGAAGTGTACGACGACGCATCATCTGAAGCGCGCAAACCGCTTTCGCGCCTCGACTCGCAGTCTTTACAACCGCGGAATTCAACCACGTATCTCTTCTCTTGGCCTGTAAATGTAATTTCCGGTAAATGCGCATCGCTGACTTTCCCCCGGCGCGACAGCCGAAATGGCGGGTGCTGAAACGATTGTAAGCCACACCGTCACTACATAGAAAGTGTGTTCGAAGTAATGCGAACCGTACCTGCCACCACGAGCCGAAAGAAGTACCTGACGCGGCGTTGCGTTGCGTACGCTTTTGTGAAAAAACAGACTACTGTTATATACACACCCATAGTATATATATATATATATATATATATATATATATATATATATATATATATATATATATATATATATATATATATATATATATATATATATATATATTGAAATACAACGGTGCAGCTGAAGCTTTATTCAAGCAACAGCAAGATGGCGCCGATGATGAAGAAGAGGAACGGGCCGAAGACTGATGATGGTTATTGATAGATGAGGAAGATGACGTACAATGAATTCTCACACTAATTTGCTCCATCGACGGAAGCGGCCAGCCTGGCCGTGAATTACGCTGTGGAACGCATACAATAGGGCTTGAGACATAGAGAAAGGAAACGACAAAAGGGGACACTCCGCGAAACCTGGCCTCAGGAAGTGCGTCACGACTACGTAACGAACTAGTGCTCTCACCAAACGTCAGAGGGCGCAAGCGCAAAAAAAACAGGTATAATCAATGCAACAAAATTGTTTTTACAAAATAATAATTATACGCCAAAATTTGGTATCTTATTCATACATAAAAACAATTTATTCAACACACCTTACGCGATTATTTTTCTTCAGCCGTACTGTCATAAACACCATCCACCCAGCGACAAGCCCATGCATGACTGACTGCGGGAAGCTTTCGTCAACGTTGGCTGCGTCGGCGTTTTCGTGCGTGAGATAACAGGTGAGGCACGTTTTCAAGCGAAGCTTGTTGAATGACATGTTGGGCTTGTTGGGTTATTTTTTCAGAAAACGGTTACACCTGCGCGAATAAGACACCATGCAACAATCATAGAAAGATGCACACACACACACACGTTGCGCTTCGTGTGTGCGAGTTTGTTTCTTACGTGGCGTCTCATTCACGCAGTTGTAACCTTTTTCTGAAGCTTGTAAGGACGGGGAGGTTCGCTAAAAAGAAAGTTTGTGGCTCTATGCGGCGGCTAGACGGGAACATTGTGCAACGTATGCAGTATAGCAAAGGCGGCACGGCGTCAAGCCGAGGCGACGCGTGCTGCGTCTGCCACGGACGCGAGCGTCTGTGCGCTGAGCATAGCTGGGCAGCTAGGTCATAGGCTCGGTGGCTCGGTGCAAAATATTGAGAAGCGTTTGCTGGGCCTCGCATGCTTCACGACGCGTTTCCCGAAGGCTCGGAACACGAATAATTCTTGGTGTGCAGGAGGCAAATCTGGACTAGCCAAGTGGCCATCATCGTTTCTTCGCTAGCCTTGTGCCACTAGTGCAAGCTGCCCACAAATTTTTTTGACGTTTCCAATATAATTTTCTTGCACGAATTTCAACTACGATTTTTCTTCCCACTTGATGACCACTGATGGGAAACGGACGAAGATTAAAGGTAAAAAGCCGACCGACTCATTAACGGAAAATCCTTCCTTTACGCATGCCGCACGCCGACCAACCCATTACGGGGAAACCCTTTCTTTACGCACGCCGTCACGGACCCTCCCGGCACCGCGGCGACAATCTTGGGTGGCCCGACACACGTCGAGAACTGAACAGCACGTGATATGAACCGTATGTGGACTTACACGGACAGTTGGTTTCGTTCTCAGTGTTGACAGTGGTTCTTCCTCTTTTTTTACTTTCTTTCTTTTCCTTTTTCGTCTTTTTTCTCCCCCTTTTTTGTTTTTTTTTCTTTTTTAGTTCCCTCTCACTCTCGCAAACATCTTTCAAGGCGAGAGGGACGCGGCAGCAACGAAGTTTGGAAGTCCATGTCAGTACAACTTATCCCCTGATGAAGGGAGGACCCCTCCCGAAACTGTTGGGAAATAAATATATTTATCCTTGTTGACAACGCTCCCGTTGTGCCATATCCCATACCTTCACGAAGACTAACTGGCCCATTGAATTATTACTCCCACTATATATATATATATATATATATATATATATATATATATATATATATATATATATATATATATATATATATATATATATATATATATATATATATATATGACAAGAATACAAGTGGGCTGGTGCACATATATTAGAGAATCAAAGGAGGACACTTACGAAAATTGAATACTTTTTCACTAATTCACGTTTCTGACATGGCACCGCCTTCGTCAAATTGAGCAGAAATACGAGCGTGTGGCCGCTTTTATGGGCAGTCATGGCCACGTAGGTACAAAATATGTGCGATACACATACGAGTGTCTCGAAATTCTCAAACATAGCACGACGAAACAACAAGAGCATTAGAAAAAATATTAAAAAAAATGAATATAGTTGACACGATCATGGGCATGAAAAAAAGACATTTGTAACGCTGACCATTGACCACGACGACTATGCATTAAGGAAAAAATAACATTTAAGAAGTGGAGAACACCTAAGGGGTCTTGAAAGATTTTGCGAAAATGCGGACGTCAGGACATCGTAAAAAAGCATGACACTTTGCGTACACATTCAATGATGCCGAATAACACACGTTTGAATTTATTGATAAAAATGTTCTCGCATTTCGTGATAATGATGCCATTTGTAACCTGATTTGAATAGCGTTACCATAGTCTTGTCAAACAAACGACCTGGTAGATGAACATGCTTGGACAAGGGTAGATGTGAGAAACTCTTGGCGCGTGATTTGTGATTGTTGAAACGAATACGAAAGGATGTTTTGGTTTGACCGATGTATTGCATAAGGTACACTGAGCATTCAAGTAAGTAAATGATGTTGCTGCTATCGCAGTTCAAGTACCCGTTAACCCTAAGCGAAAAGTTAGATGTCTTGCTTTTACGAATAGTCGCAGTGGTCATGTGCACACAAACTTTACATCGTGGTTTGTTACAGGGGTGACAACCAACAGGAGCAGTGAATCTAGTCTTGGAAGAAGTTACAATGTTGGACAAGTTTCTTGATCTTCGATATACAACTCGTAGTAATTCAGTGAAGATGTTCTTGAGCTGATCGCTCTGTGTCACTAAGTTGTAATTCTATCTTAGTATATGCGACACGTTAGGAGCAGATGCGGAATGCGTTAGAATGAGGTTGATTCGGGAAGGTGGCGCTAATCGCTTGTCACGGCCGAGACAATTGGCCCACTGGAGAGCATCATCGATTATTTGTGAAGAATGTCGTTGTTCGATTAAAGCTTTACGGAGCTGGTCACACTTACAAGAGTTGTCCAAACAAATTCTTTTAAAACGGATAGCTTGGCTATAGGGAACACTTGTTTTGCGATGTTTAACATGGCTGCTTTTAAAATAAAAATATATTTGTCGGTCAGTGGACTTCCTGTAAATATTCGTCATTCGTTTACCATTGCTCAAAGATACAGCTTACGCCTTATGCATTGAACCTTTTGATTGATATATATGTAGAGTTTCACGTCCCAAAACCTCCGTATGATCATGACAGATGCGCTAGCGAAGGGCTCCGAAAATTTTGACCACCTGAGGTTATTTAACATGCACAGAAGTCTGAGCACACGAGCCTACAGCATTTTCGTCTCCATGGATAATGCAGCCACCACTGCCAAAATACACTCCCGCGACCTGTGCGTCAAGGGCCGAGTATATAGCTACTAGACCACCGCGGCGGGGTGCTGGCTTTTGATGTTTGAGCGTAACGGTGAATGAGTTCCTCGTTTTACCGTCTTTCATTCACCAATTGTCCGACGGAATCTCCTTCCGGTTGGGGCACAAACATAGTGGAAATGAATAAAAACCCGACCAATGTAAAATTTCATCATCATCATCATCATCATCATCATCATCAGCCTGACTACGTTCACTGCAGGACAAAGGCCTCTCCTATGTTCCGCCAGTTAACTCGGTCCTGTGCTTGATGCTACCAATTTATATCCACAAACTTCTTAATCTCGCCTGCCACCTAACCTTCTGTCTCTCCTTAACCCACTTGCCTTCTCTGGGAATCCAGTTAGTTGCCCTTAACACTGTGATGCCAGGAGAAGTTATGTCTTCAAAAAAATTGCGAGAAAATGCTTACTGTTTTTACTCTTCTTGTGCAGTTAATTTTATGTATATTATTGACAGTTTGTTTGAGGCATAAACCTAATTAGTACTAATTAGAAAGGATTACTTACTATCCTACAAAATGTAATTCGCTGTACCTTCTTCATTGCATGTCGAATCTTCAATAGCTGCTTATCGTGACACCTATTAGCTTTTAGGAGCCACCTAGTTAGCTTTTAGGAGCCTTATTAAGATATCATTTATAATGTATCAAATCTGATACTGTGGGCATTACAGGACCAGTGGTTATCCTCATTACGCGCCACATGCACGGTCCATGTCTATTTCCTTTTCTTGATTTCTGCCATGATGTCCTTAACCCCAGTTTGTTCGCTAATCCACTCTGCCCTCTTCTTGTCTCTAAAGGTTACACCAACCATTTTTCTTTCCATTGCTCGCGGCGTCGTCCTCAATTTAAGCTGAACCTTCTTTGTAAGTCTCCAGGTTTTGCTACGTAGCAAAGTACCGGCAAGATACAGCTGCTATATACCTTCCTCATGAGGGATAGTGGCAATATACCTGTTATAACTAGAGAGTGCTTGCCAAATGGGCTCAACCCCATTCTTATTTTTGTAGTTAATTCAATATTGTGGTTCGGCTCCGCGGTAATTTCCTGCCCCAAGAAGACATAGTCTTTTACAACTTGAAGTGCACTATTACGTAGCTAGAAGCGCTGCTCTCTTTCGAGGTTATTGTACATCACTTTCTCCCCAATGCTATTTACCACGTGCTTACAGGAGGTCTTCAGAGGCCTGGAATAGGTACAGTTAGGGATAAGAGTTATTGGAGAGTATCCTAGTAACCTGCGCTTCGCCGATGACATTGCATTGCTGAGTAACTGAGGGGACGAATTGGAACTCATGATTACAGAGTTAGACAAAGAGAGCAGAAAAGTGGGTCTTAAAATTATGCTGCAGAAAACGAAGGTAATGTGAAATTTGCAAAATGAAGAAAAAGAAAGAAGTTTTGGCTCCTTGCACAGCAGCCTGATGCTGATGCTGATGGCCTCGGATGAATGGCGCTTACCCACAGAGGGACATGGGACAAGAACCAGGCAGCAGGATACCTAAATGAAACTATAATGAAATAAAGCCAATCTGCAAAAATTTGTGTAGAGATAATACTGCCAATAAACAAAAATGTTTACTGAGCAAGCGTTAAAACCATCTGTTGATTCTGAAAGACATCGCTACGAATTACAAAGATCCTAATTGCATACGGTTCACTAGCATGGTAATCGTTTAGTTGAATTGATGAAATCAAACACAGTGGAGCATATATATTTGTGGCAGTAACCAGATGAAGTGATGCCAAGTGATAAAAGTGCTGGTAGATTTACTTTTATTCCTAGCTTTTGTAATATGGCTACTGAAAATCTTTTTCTCTGATAAAAGTAACGACGACAGAATAAAAAAAATGTTCGATTGTTTCAATTTCATTGCAAAAAATGCACGGCGGCGACGCTTTGAGTCAAGCTTTGTTAAGGTAACCATTTAGTTGTAGAACTGCACAGCGCAATCTGGTATAAGTGACCTCTAACTGGCAAAATACATGTCACTGTTTATTCCAGCAACACCTTAAATGCTTGAAATCTTTAAATTTGTCCAAATTACATATTCCCCATTGCAAACAATCATTTCGGAACCTTAGCGCTGTCACGTAAGCCGTATCTGGTAAAATTGGGATGGTGGACCCACTCGGCGGTACTGCTGCTAAGGAGTCCGCCATTTCGTTCAAATATATACCGCGGTGGCCTGGTACCTATAGGAAATGCAGTTTTTTTTACGTTTTTGGTACTAAATGCCGAAACGTATTCATCAGCTTTGTATTTGCTGCCGCAGAAAATACATTACAAACTGATAACGAATCTGCAATGATAACTGCTGATGATTCGCTTGAGGGCTATTTGCGTAGGGCCTTGTGCACAACTAGAAACTTCTTTTTTTTTAGTTTTGTGCGGTTTACTTTGGTCAGAGTTCTTGTTTTCTTTTAGTTTAATCCCCCTATTAGCGGTGCGAGAACCACGAATGAGCATTGTTGAGAACTTTGGGTGTCGCAACAATAATATGTCGCTAAGTGAAGCCGCACTTCTGTGCCACGGAATAAATCTATAACTACCTTACCCTTATTTTAACATCCCTGTGAAGAGAATTAAACCAATGTTTTTGTCCTATGCTTCTTAGGAAACCCGATCGCCGTAGATAAGCAGTCGATATATTATAGCTTTTGGCTTCTCAGCTGCACAATGCCTTATGCACTGAACTACACCGGTGGACATAGAGAGACGCTTGGTGGTTGAATTTTCTGCCATTTGTTTAGCGAGACTGTGTTGTCGAAAGGCTGACCACTGTCCGATGTGAAGTACATCTGTGACGCGGAACAAACAGTATGACATTTTCACGTAGTGCCAAGCATTGTACGGCGTAAACTTACAGGTAGGTGTGTTCAAAATAGCGCTTGCGGAGCTCGACGTATATAGCGTGCAGGATGCTGGTTATGCGCCCGCTTTGAAATGGAATAAGTGATTTCTCCGGCAGCGCTGGAGTAGCATTCGGCCCAGTGACAGCTTTTTGGGGCAAGAACATCACATTTACGAAGTTGGTAGTCGCAACTTTTGCACTGTGCATTACAGAAGCTGCTTCGCTACGCGCTTTCCTTTATGGTGTGTTCAATGGCTAGCGTGAACCCACAAAATGCTAGTATCGAAGTCATTAAAATAGCTATTTGAAGCTGACGGTAAATTGTGAAATGAATGTTTCAAACAAATTTTACATGAAATGCCTGTATAAAAAGAAGATTAGTGGTGTTATACGAAATACAAACATGCAGATCGGTTGTGTTTTAAAAAAGTCGGCTGGCCGTCGTTTGCAGAACGTTCGCAAGCTTGCGGTCGGCCATCGTCTTTAAAAACGAATGTTTTTGAACAACCTGGTGGCAATTGACTTGGTGGTGTTTCTGTGGTTAACACGCAGAGTGGGGTCAGTAATGGAACATGCATAGATTATCATAGTTTTTATAACAGTCATCGTATTGTAACCGGTTTGGAACTGTGACGGTGACAGTCAGGGATAATACTAAATTTAATCAAATGTGACAGAAGGTTTTTTTCTTTCAGATTTTTGCTACTTGAGTCGACCCTCAGCTACCGAGTACCGATATCCTGCTTTTTTTTTCTTCCTAGACGTAATGAAATATCCCCCTCGATTACAATCGTATACAAGTGTTACAATCGAATAAATGCGGTGTATGTAATATATCGTGTGATGTTTGCCAATTTAAGTTTTCATTTGCTTTCTTGGACGTTGTCAAGGTAAGTTTTAATTAAAAGACTTGCGAGAATTTCTACAGCACCTACCCATGTGCATGGTTGTACATTGACGCCGGAGAGCGTCAACTGTATCCCCTCTGGATCGTTTTTTTTCTTTTATTAAAACATTGTTCTGGTTGTGGCATTCGTGAATACTACAATAACGCTGGTCTTAAAGCTATTTTTTCTCGTCTTATTATCGTGCGGGGTGGCATGCATGGTTTACGTTAGCATTTGTTTGTACATCCAAATGTTTCCGACCACGCTTGTCAGGTCGGCGCTCCACGTCCGTCGAAACTCCAGCGCTGGTTCCTTATGGGTCAAATTTGAATCAGAACGTTGCACTTGCCCTCCTTATCGCGTGCTCGCTCCGAGAGAATGAGGGGTGACGTACACGACGAAATCGCCTCACGTAGACGACATAGAGCTGTGACGTCGGCCCTCTAGGTAGACGAATGTGGTCTCACGTCGCCACGAGTTGCACGTGATACGGCAGAAATTATTTGACACATGTGTAGTTTGCGCAATTGGTTGCTTGAATACATGATAAATCTTGACAGAAATAATAAGAGGCACAAAGAGAATGCATGCGTCTCTTTTATTTTTTACCGTGAATTGCAGTGATATACGGAGATAATGTGTTTCCCTTTCGCATGCGTTAGTGTCCCCGTGTTGCCCCACGGTTGACGCATCGAGCAGACGCCGGCCCTGCCAACGGAAGTAATATTCTGGCGTGTTGGAGCACTCACTAGGCTCGTTTATTCTAGCGCGTCCAAGTAATCGTTAAATGCGGCACTGATGCATGACGCAGTCATTCTCGTGCCAGTGAAATACCAGAGCTTTCATGGGTTCGTGGTTGCAAGCATGATTATGCTAGCCACCGTATAGCCTGATGATGCTGGAGGCAGTAGAACACACGATACCACTGGTCATCAAAACAACGCCGCACGGGTGTTCTGGGGCTTGGGCTGATCAACCTCCTTGGGGCTGCCTCGGCCACACGGGCTCGCCATGTACCGTTATGCGCACGTGCCCTGACCTGTGCATGACGTGTTCCCTTTGCTTGGATGCGGATCAAAATGTTTGGCTTGCGAAGGCTACGTGGAAGAGCGGCAAGGGTTTCAAGCTCACTTCCTCGCATAGCCTCGCACCGCTTCAAAATACCGGTGTTCTCAGCTTGTAAAGGACCAGTTCAAAAAAGTTGTGGTATAAAGCTCTCCATTGGACACACAAAATTTAACCGTGTAACTAAAAGATGTTATGGGGCCTGTAAGGGGCTCTTCAAAGTTTTGAGCTATTTGCTCTTGTGTGACATTCCAATATGTCGGTATTACAATAATTCTTTCGCCTTTGCGGCGAAACGTTGATGTATTACAGCGAAAGCTTTTGTGAGATCACAACATGGGTCACTTGCACCGTAGCTGTCCACCGCTGCCGTCGCCGGTGTCCGCAACCACTATTGCACAAAATAACGAAGAAACACAACTAAGTAAATAAGAAACACCAAGGACTGAATATGATTCGCACCCAAATCCAGTATTCTACGACAGAGCCACACCAGTGCTTGAAACTCCTTTGCAAAGTCGCCTTACGCTGGCTTGATGTCGGTGAAGGAATCGCTTATGGTGAGTAACAAAAAGAGTTGGTGGAAGGACTTCAAGTTGAATGGCTGTGCCTCCACAATCTCCGCCGACAGCGTAGCTACCGCCGACTGGTTCACCCTCCACGGTCTCCTCACGCCATGAAGCTCTCGGCGAGTGGTGCCCCATGCTTGGACTTTTTCGACCGGCTCTCAGCTTTCCTATCTGCTTCTTTTTTATACGTCTGTTGCCTTCTCTATCTTTTCAGCTATTTTCTTCTATTATCAGCCGGTCTGAGAACTGGCTAACCTCCCTGTCTTTCCTCATTTATTCCTCCTCCTCCTTCTTCTATTATGTTTATCTCACCTGCCCCCTCCCCCCACCCCCCCAAGGCACTGCACTCTGTCGCCCAAGAGGCAGACAGAAATTAGAAGCCTTTGGCTCTTCTCAAAAACCGCTACCATCTAATGAACAGTTTTAGAAAAGCAAAGGCATAACACAATCCGAATAGCGTAACGAGTGAGTTGTCAAATGCTACAACTCCATACAAAAGCTTCGCGCATAATTCTTCATCGCCATAAGGCACGACATAAAAAAAATTGGACAAAATTCCGTCCAATTTTGTTACGGGTACCACTTTTGTCAAAGAAATGGCGAATGACGGCATAGTGAATGCCTCCCTGTTACAAAAAAAAATATGATCAATAATGGCATAGTGGGTACAAGGGAAGTGTTTGCTTGTAGCAACTACCCAAAGAGTCTTAAAAGGCTCTGTAAAGGTGCACTACCAGATTTCGCCGTTACTGTGCTGCGCGTTTCGCGCAGGCCTGGCGATTTATTTTCGCAATGTGCCAGTTTACTTCTCCATTTTTATGCAGCTTGTTTAACAGTACTGTGGTCTGTAAGATTGCACCTCTATTTTGTCGTTGAAGCGGTTTCAAATTTCACGCTTTTATTTTTTGCACAAAGCAAGACACCAATTTTTCAGATCGTGCCACATGTGGCCACGTAGTCACTGACACCACTTCATGCTACGAGTAGCTGCATACTTACCTCTTGTCGTATTCTCGGGGATCACTGTATTACGGCCAGTGCAATTTCCAAATGTAGGAGTCATGGGATTGCTTTGTCGGGATGACTCACTGCTTTCCCATTGTTGAGTACGAAGTACTCAAAATCGTTGAACTTTTTTTTTCTGAACACAGACGCTCGTTCCTTAAGTCTGTTGCGTCCCATGATAGAAGAAACTTTTTTTAAACCCACAGGCTGAGGTGTCGTGCCGAGGCCTTTACCACTGCACTGCGGTGGGTTGAAGCACGCCACTACCCCAAAACAGGGCATATGGGGCATGTAATGTTTGGTAGTGGGGCTTGGCACACGCGCCAGCCCCAACCATATTGAATTGCAATATCAGACTAACTGCTCCGAGGTCGACATTGACTGTCAGTATGTACTACTTGTGCGCAAGCCCACAACAAAATTGTCGCAGCTAGAATTTATCGAAGTACTGCCATGATTAAATAATGTGCCACGAAACTTGGAAAAGCATTCAGAAAACCTATAGGCGCAGTCATCAACGCCCGCCGACGAATGAAGCGCGATTAGGTGAGTAAATAAAATAACAATACTAAAAACTCAATTATAACCTTTCTTCAAATAGGCATATTTTTATGTATGCGAAACTATGCATTTCCTTTTAGTACTCGTAACCCTGCTTTTTGTCTGTCCTTCCGTCCGTCCGTCCATCCATCCGTCCGTCCATCCGTCCGTCCATCTGTCTGTCTGTCTGTCTGTCTGTCTGTCTGTCTGTCTGTCTGTCTGTCTGTCTGTCTGTCTGTCTGTCCGTCTGTCCGTCCGTCCGTCCGTCCGTTCGTCCGTCCATCCGCCCGTCTGCTTCGTCCATCTAGTGGACACTCCAAGTACCGCCATCTCGCATCTTTTAAATTCGAAGCATTTCTTAGCGAACTTCGGCGATTTTGAGCGTATCTATCTGTCTAGCCGCTCACTACTTTTAACTCTCCTGGCCGTTTCGATAATGATATCGATACCACACTTAGTATGACCTAACATGAGTGTATGAAAAACCCATATGACTGGTCATGACATGAAAATCATGACATGTATGTCATGAATGTCATGATTTACATCTCATGGTCCTGCAGCTCTTGCGGTTGTTTCGTTCACATGGCATGTTGCAAAACTAGTATGGTATGGCGTGATTGCATGACGAACACAAGTGACAGACCCTAACGTGAAAATCATGACATACGTGTCATGTAACAACATGACTACATGCCACGCTCATGATGCGCTCGCGGCCGTTACGCCAGCGTCACATATACCAAATTTGGCATTACAGTACGTGAATGAATGACGAAGGTATGGGAATGGTACAAACATGATAATCATGAGATGCGTGTCATGTAACAACATGACTACATGCTACGCTCGATCATGATCTGCTCGCGGCTGTTTCGCTAGCTTCACATGTACCAAACATGGTATTACGTGACGCGAACGGACGACATAGACAAATCACACATCCAAACATGATAATCATGAAATGCGTGTCGTGTAAGATGACTACATGCCACACTGATGATGCGCTCGCGGCCATTTTGCTAGCTTCCCAAATGCTAAATTTGGTATTACGTAATAATAATAATAGCGAAAGTTGGGCTAGTTGGTATTTCATGCTTGGTATTACGTGACGCCAATGAATGACTAATGTATGTGACTGGTGCAAGCATGGTAATCATGAGGTGCGTGCTATGTGAGAACATGACTACATGCCACAGTCAAGACGCCAACACATTTTGACGTGGCGTGGTGCGCGTGGTCACCAGCGTTCATTTCGTCGCGTCACGCCGGCGTTGCCACGCCAGGCGCCGGTTCTCGCAGGCACGCGCCACGCTGCGCTGCTTTGACGCATGCACGTTTCAGCGCGTTCGGCACCCCTCCGTCACGAAAAAAAGGGAGACGCAGTGTTGTCTGGGTAACGCATTGGCGCGAAATGCAGCATGTCGCATTTCGCGCCGGTTGCCATCGGGACGCGTCGACAGACGCTGGTCTCGCCTGGCGTCAGACTGTAAAGTGCTCGCGTTTTGATAACGTAGCGGAGGAAGGCGCGCTGGTTGCCGAAGAGAGCGGACGCGCATCACGTCGGCTCCGTCTTCCAAGAACTATTCGCCAGTGATTTTCGGTCATTCAGCCCATGAATTTTACAACAACGTGTGCGGAAAGTGACCAAGATTCCACTGACACCAAAATTCAAGGTTGGAAGGACTTTTTGCCGGATTCGAGAGGTTTTCAACCCGCGCCCCTTTGGCCCGACGCTCACGCAAGCCGGCCACCCGACGAGACGCGCTGAGCGTCTCCTCTGACGCGGGCGCTTTCTTCGCCCATCAACGACGGAAGTCCAAGTGAACGGGGAGGATATCTCCCCCGAATAGTTTCTGGAGGGCACAGATTAGTGCACCATCGGATCTAAGACCCAAGTTAACCGCGCAAACGCGTAGAGCAACACCCAGATCGGAGCCCCCTCCTGCACCGGCGAGGGAGCGGACTTCAACCGACAGCGTTCGCGTCGACAACCGCGTAACATCAAGCAGCAAGTCATTAGAAAGAGCAAAATTCCACTACTTCCACGGAGCGATTTCAAGATCGTGATACCACCACGAGGAGGCCTCGACATGGTCACCACTGGAACCGTGCGCCTCGCATCGGCGATTTACCGCGCGGCCAACGTACCGGCTCATGAAGCAGGAGAGGACACGGTGTGTTCCAACAACCATCAAAACATCATCGTCGTGAGCACACCCCATGCCTCTCACGCCGATAAGTACAGACAGCTTCAAGCCATCACCATCGGTGACCGTCACCACGAGGTTAGTGCGTACGAGATGGCCGCCGCCGACACGGTGAAGGGAATAATGAAGGGCATCCCGTTGGAAGAAGACGCCAAGTCCATTCATACTAGCATCGTTCACGCACGTAACCTTTACGCCCTGGCAGCTAAACGGCTCAGTAACACCACGACCGTCATAGTGGCGTTTGAAGTACCACGAGTGCCCACTTACGTCAGGTACGGCGGCGCTCTCCTTCGCTGCACTTTGTATTGCAAGCAAGTCGACATGTGTCACTGCTGCGGGAGACGTGGTCATCGCATGTACGTGTGCCCAAAGCCCAAGGACAAAGTGTGTCGTGCTTGTGACGCCCCTAACCCAGGCCCCAACCACCAGTGTTCCCCCCATTGCAAGCTGTGCGGGGGCGCACACATGACGGCGGACCGCAACTGCCGTGCAAGGTACAAAACACCCTACATCGTGACGAAGAGACAATGGGAACGACGCAGGGCCAGCGAGAAGGCAGAGGCCACTGCCACCAACTATTCCACCAGCAAGCCCCGCTCAAGATCCAGGACACCCAATCGAAGCCACTCCTGATCTCGTAGCCGCACACCGGGACCCCGAAAGCAGCAGCAACGCCGAGCTCACCGCCGAACACCTTGACGGACCCCAACGAGGGACGCGAAGGCAACTGATTCGGTGAGCTTTGCAGATGCGGTCAAAAGAAAACGCGCAACAAACGCGGAGCCTGGCGGCACAACACACACTAAGATAGAGGCGGAGATAGCTCAGTTAACACAGACGATAAAAACTATGCAAAAGCAAATGGAATGCATGCAGGCACAGATTCACGCAAAGAACAAACTCATACAAAAACTCCAGTCTGCCGCTCACAGCGAGGCTGATCAACAGGCAATGCAGGAAACACAAGAAGAACTCGTAGAGGACGGTGAGGTCGAAGGCCCTGATACTAACGCGGGCCGGCTATCTCTGTTAAAAAGTCAGTAATTTCCAAGCGTAGGCGCACAGCAACAGGCGACACCCGAGTGAAAGCACTCGAGGCTCGCGTGAGCAGTCTCGAGGAAACTATCGCCGCGACTATCACGCGTACGATTCAACAAAGCTTGGAGAGCATTTATCTCAGATTGTCCAGATTAGAAGCTACCAACAGCGTGCTGGTGACGTCGCATAGCGAAGCGGTGCCACACATGTAGTACCACATAACCATGGCAAGACACCCTTCGAAACAAAAACATATAATATGGCAGGGGAACTGCAGAAGTTACCAAAACAAACGAGCGCACCTACAACAATAACTGAAAACGATCTCCGAACGCCCAGACGTCATCATACTGCAGGAAACAAACGGCCCCGCCAAACTTTCAGGGTACCAGTCTATAACAGGCCAGGAGGAAAATCCAAACGTCACCACACTGGTTAAGCGAGAGCTCACGGTTATCGAACACGACACCCAAGTCAAGGATATTAAAAACGTCCTCGTAGAGCTAATTCCACCGCGTAAGACGCCCGACAGCATCTTCTTACTCAACGTCTATAGCAGGTTGAGATGCCGCAAACACCGCTTTCACGTCCTCTTCAAACGAGCACTCGATATCGCCCAGGGGCAACAACTCTTCGTTGGAGGTGCCTTCAACGCGGTGCATACGGCGTGGGGTTACATACACGATCAGCCGAAAGGCAGGCATTTATGGGAAACGGCGCAACTCGCCGGCCTCGAGCTGGTCACTGACCCAACGGCACCAACTAGGCAGGGCAACAGCGTCAGCACTGACACCACGCCGGACCTTAACTTTACGTGTAATACACGAAAGGTGACTTGGAGAAACACCATGCAAGACTTGGGCAGTGACCATTACATTATCTCTATAGAAGCAGAAGGCAGCCCGCAGGAACACAATGCCGTTCGCCAAATAGAGATCACCAATTGGGAACTACTACGAAAAAATTGAGACAAGCAACAGATTGACGACATCAAAGACATTGAGCAATGGACCGACCAACTTCGGCGCTACATCGAGAGGGCGACGCAAATGCTGCCGTCAACAGCTGGGCTTGATAGAATAGACACCCAGTTACTGCACATGTGGCTAGCCATGACCCAATTGCATCGCCGTTGGAAGACACAAGGACATAATAAGAGACTGCGAAAATGAATAGCAAAGCTCAACAAAGAAATAGAAAAGCACGCACTTAACCTGCAACAACAGCAATGGGAAGAGAAATGCGCGCAGATGGATGGTCAGCTCACCACGAGTCGCACATGGCGGATACTGCGGTACCTCATAGATCCCGAGAACACCAAGACCGCACAGAAGCAAGGCATATGCAAAATCATACACGCTTATGGGGGAACAGAGCAAGATTTCCTACGGGAAGCGGAACTCTATTACATATCCCAAACACCCCCGCAAGTACATCCGGAATACAGGGGAGAAGGCAACGTCATCCTGGACGCAGAATTCTCAATTTATGAAATCGAGGCGGCCCTCGTCAAACTCAATACCAAGTCAGCCCCAGGCCTAGATCGAATATCGAACAGGGCACTGCGCAACCTCGATTACAGATCGCTAGAGAAACTCAAAGATTATATTAACGAGTGTTGGGTGCGTGGAAAGTTACGCCAGCCATGGAAAGAAACGCAGATCATACTTATACCGAAACCCGGCAAGAAATTGCAGGTGCAGAACCTGCGCCCTATCTTCCTAACATCATGTGTGGGGAAATTGATGGAGCGTGGGTTCCTCAATAGACTAACAGATTACCTCGAGGACAACAACCTATTACCACACACAATGATTGGGTTCAGTAGACATCATCTCTCCACACAGGATGCTCTTCTGCAACTAAATCATGAAATCATAGAAAATTCTGGGTGCTCAACGAGAGCCATCCTTTGCCTGGACCTGAAGAAGGCCTTCGATAACGTTCGTCACGACGCCATATTGAGACAAATAGACAGATTGAACCTCGGAATGCGAGTGTACAACTACGTCCGAGACTTCCTCACGGGAAGAACCGCACGCATGCGAGTGGGACAACTAGAATCAAATCTAATCAACATTGGAAGCTCGAGTACACCGCAGGGCTCGGTGACCTCTACGATGCTCTTCAACCTCGTCCTGCTGTGGTTACCCGAGCGATTATATCAAATTGATGGACTGCACCACACGCTATACGCGGATGATATTACGATCTGGACGACCACTGGCAGTGACGGAGAGATCGAGTATCGCTCACAGGCGGCCATAGAATGCGTGGAACATTACCTCGTAGGCACGGCACTAACCTGCTTGGCCGAAAAATCTGAATTACTGCTATATAAACTGGTGAAAAAAGGACGCCCGCCCAAAGACTACGTACCTTCAGAAAAACAAGAAATCAAACTAACATCATCAAACGGCTCACCAATCCCAATGGTAAAGAAGATCCGGGTACTGGGGATGATGATTGAGCAGAACGGCGGCAATGGTGAAGCACTGCGCAAGATAATGGCAAAAGCCGCCAGCACGATGCAACTCATCCGACGCATCATGAACAAACATGCGGGCATGCGCGAAGGCAGCGTCATACGACTCATACAAGCCTTTGTTATTTCCCAACTAATGTACACGGCACCGTTTCACGAGTGGACAGTTGCGGAAAAAGACAAGCTTATAACGCCCTGATACGCAAGACGTACAAGTTCGCGTTGGGACTGGCGCCCGGAGTTAACACCAGCAAACTCCTAGAGTTAGGGTTGCATAACACTCTCGAGGAACTCGTGAAGGCGCCACAAGTTTCCCAGCTCGAGCGCCTATCCAAGACCCGCCCAGGCCGACACCTAGTTGAAAAACTTGGCATCACGTACCAAACGCAGCACGGCATCAAAGTCGAAATTCCAAGATCGGTACGCGAGCAAGTATACGTACCCCCAGTGCCTCGCAACATACACCCCCAACATCATACGGGACGGCATAAAGCCAGGGCACAACGCACTAGTCAAAGCTACTCCAATGACACTGAAGCGGTTTTCACTGATGCCGCGCGTTATACCAATAAAAAGAGTTTCGTGGCGGTAGTTACCGGCCATCGTGGCAAATACATCACAAGCCTCACTGTGAACACGGCACACGCTGAAGCGGCAGAGGAAGCGGCTATAGCACTGGCCCTCACACAGACCAATGCCACATACGTGATTAGTGATTCGCAAACAGCAATTCGTAATTTTGCCAACGGACGCATCTCGCAAAAGGCGTTTCACATACTTCAACGACATCCCATATACTCAGGAGAGGTCGACTTCGATAACCGAAGGCACCTGTTATGGATCCCGGCAGATACCGGACTGAGCACCCCCAACGAAGCGGCTCACCGCGTTGGTCGAGGCCTCACTCACCGAGCATCGCCGGAGGACGACGAGCCCCCGCGCGGAACTGCAGACATCTGGGCATGGGAGGATCGTATGACCAGGTTTCACGACATCACCACACATTACCAGTTACAAAGACGCATATACCCATCTCCTCACGAAATGCTAAACAGAACGGAAGCGGTACACTTCAGACAATTACAAACAGATTCATACAGAAACCCTAGACTCATGCACGCCATGTATCCAGACATATACACTACAAACAGATGCACGTCATGTGGTGAGGTTGCCACCCTTAGTCACATGCAGTGGGAGTGTCAGGGCCTAAAAACGATTCGAACATTGCCGATTCGGCTCACCCTTCCACCGCCAGCCTCCGATCGCTTTGGAAGGCCGCACTGCTCAGCCCGATCCTGACAGCACAACTATGGGCCGTCCAGCGTGCCGAGGAAGCCGCTTCGAGACAAGGTCTCGGAACCACATCCGTGGTGGGTGCCCAGGCCCAACGCCGGACTCGAATCGTCTGGATTCGACAAATAAAGCTTATGTTCTTCATCTTGCTAACGTAGCGTCGATGTGCCCAGCGTGCACATGCGTCAATGCTACATTGGAGTATATTGAGTCCTTCATAATGCGCTCGTGGCCGTTTTGCTAGCTCCACATATACCAAACTTTGTGTTACGTGACGTCAGTGGATGACATATGACTGGTGCAAACATGATAATCCTGACAGGCGTGTGATGTAGGAACATGACACATAACAAGCCCATAGCGTGCTCGCGGCCATTTCGCTAGCTCCACGTATACTAAATTTGGTATCACGTGATGTGAATAGATGACGAAGGTAAACGACACATGCAAACATGATAATCATGACACGGAAGTCATGTACGGCATCATTTTCCTCCACCTAGTAACGATGTGCTGATTTTAAACTGCATATCATCATTTCTCATTCGTGCTTCGCATATCATCGCTTCCCACTGTACGTGGGATCTGCCAATTCGTTTCATCATATATTCATCATATACAAGTACCGCCATCCAGCGGGCATTCCAAGGACTAAAACGAGAGGTAGCTACGGAGACGACCGACCAACGCCTTAAGGATCTTTACCCCTAAAGCCAACTGCATGCTCGCGCTGCACAACCATTCACTGGCCACCTCGTATATGTATACTCACTGAATCGCGCATGCGGATTTCAGTCAAGAGTGTCGTTACTTGGCTTTCGCTTGATGTTTAAAGCAACGCTCCTTTATTCAATGAATAAAAATAATAAAGACGAAATAACAATTAAGCACTCCCAAACCATTCCTGGTTACGCAAGATTCACGCGATACCCCCCTCCCCCTTCTGCCATCCCGCTCAGCGTCGCCTTTACTGCATCTTTCCCCCCGGGGGAAAGATGCAGACGGCAATTTTTTAATGCGTAGTCGCACGATGTCACGCTTCGTGCGTCGGCGTTGTCTACATCCACACTGCGCATGCTTACACTTCACGTATCGTGCCGCATGCTTGCGTCTCCTGCTAAATGTTTCCTCCCCACACCCTTCTTTCACCTCGTAAGGTTGACGCAGGCAGCGTCTGCAAGTTAAAACTGCCTGCTCAAACCATTCACTGGCCACCTCGTATATGTAGGCACTGGATCGCACATCAGTGTCCCACCACTAGTTTAAGAGAACGCTTTGTTTTCATTCAATGAATAAGAATAATAAATAAGAAATAACACTCCGGCATTATCAAACCTCACCCATTTACGCAACATTCATGCAATACTTCTCCACTCTGCGACGCAATTATTCAAGTTTCCCCCGGGAGAAGTTGCGGGCGAGAAACTTTTCTTGCCATCGTAACGACGTCCTCACTACGTTGGAAATAACAGACAAAATGACATACAAACTTCCTGAGCGTCCGAGCTTTCCGTTCTTTTTTCGGGCAAGCCTCTTTGACGTCACAAGACGAGGGAAATGTGGTCAGGTGACCCAACACCACCGCTACTTCGTGTGGTGTAGCACGCCGAAAAGTTGGAGGTATGGTTTGCAGCGGTGGAGCTTGTATAGTTTTTCTATCTTGTTCTTTAGCGTCTATTTTACCAACGACGTGTCGGTGACAAAACTACGTCACTGTAGTCTTGGTGGAATATGGCTTAAAACACTTTCGTTTTAGAATGTCAAGTGAAGTAATTTCCTCGAAGTGCACACTTAATCATGATTTCTTACTAAAAGCAGCGCTGCCTTCAACTTAGTATTTGTCCGAACGCACCACATCCCAAACATGTCAACTTTAAGGAACCACCAAGTTTCTTTAAGCGTAACTTTCGTCGTAATACACCACACTCACTACTTGGCTCGGCTAGGCTCTGTAATTCAAGCAAGTGTTCTTCTTGTTTACCCTCGTTGCCGGAGCGCATTTTGCCAACAATGTGGTATGTCTCGTTGAAAGTTCCATACTGCGACCACTCACTCTTTTCGTTAGTTTCTGAGGTCATTACCGAAGTCGAACGCGTGGGGTTTCTTGTGCCTTCGATAATAATGCCCATTACTGTCGCCATTCTGCATCCTTTCTCTGCGCCGAGCTCGCCGAAGTTCTTCTTCTTGACTGTTTTCAGTCCGCGACTTCACGCGCTGGGGCTCACGTTTCTGCTTTAATGCATTGAGCTGAGTGACA
This sequence comes from Rhipicephalus annulatus, assembly GCA_013436015.1. Lineage (NCBI taxonomy): Eukaryota > Metazoa > Arthropoda > Arachnida > Ixodida > Ixodidae > Rhipicephalus > Rhipicephalus annulatus. The sequence continues at coordinate 10,368 of WOVY01007818.1, read as the reverse complement.
TCTACAAAATTGTTCGTCGGAGGTTTTGGGTTTCGCTGCGGTGAGCAAGCAGACAACTTCCGCGCAGATGGATCACCGCCCTCGTTTTTCGCTTCCATCATGTGAATATGGCATCATAAAGTTTTCTATCAATGCAGTAGAGGAAGCTTTGGCGCTACTGTTCACGGAAGCTTCAATGTACGGTGTTTCAGCAAGCATGGGAATGGTGGGGGGTACACGGCCTTGTCTAATCTTCGTGATTCTGGCTCCGTTTGGGTTCGCGTGGCTTCAAGCTGATTTCTCACGAAACAAAAATTAGCTTATGTTCAGAAGTCACGTTTTGTCACCTTAATCTTTTAGGCCTATCATTTCAAACTGAATCGCGAATTCTAAAGGGGTTTGCTCTTTCGTTCAAAGCGAAATCGAAACGGAGTTTTAAACGAAGCCAGAAGTGCTATTCGAAGCCCGCAAGTACAAGGACTAGGCAAATCCATGTACTAGCCATCATTTCCATATATATTCGCTGAACGATTGCAGCACCAGTTATTTTAGAAAACTTTTTCGCATGACACAACGATGGAACTGAAGCACCGACGGTGTGGTACATATAGTGGTGAGGCATGTCGTTCGCCCCGTGGGCGCATGACAGGCGAGGCAGGGGTAATGATCTAGCGGCGGTCGGACCAGCGATGGTGGTGGAGCGCAGCTAGTATCGTGGTCTCCCTTCTTCGATTCAATATCAAGCGGCGACACACGGAGAAACATGCTCAGCTGGACCAATAAAGATTTAGCTTTAGGACAGAATGTACATCATTTATATGGTAGCCACATGAGGCTGTACACTAGTGTGGCTTAAGCATAGATTTAAGGTTGCAAGCGGCTTTGTGACGCGAACAAGCGTGAAGAAGTGCCGGTTGAAGGGCTCCATCGTTCGGTGGAGCAACTGTTAACGTTGACCAAGAGAGCGTGGTTGAGCGCTATCTCGAATGATATCTGTCCACGTCCCGAACACTTCTACCTGCTGGACTGTGAATGCTTACAAATCAGAGCTTAATTCGTACGAGAAAATGCCACTCGAAAAGTTTTATTTTCATCCAACGCGGCGAAAGATCTCGCACTACGCAGTTTGGCATTGAAATTTCAAGCCATTCTGATGCACATGCTCTGCATCGTTCAGAAGTTCTAGCGCTGGGTAGATGTGCAAATAAAGTCAAATTATCTACATAATTTGCGCTGATTGGCTAGTCGGTGCGCCGTGATATTGATGTAGCATCTCAACACAATTACGCATGCACGGTGAGCATGTAACCACAAGAGATGAGCTTCCCCAATCCAGGGTTGTGTCTGCGTCTTTATGTCATTACCATGCTGCCTCATCGATATCAAAATCAACTGAATGCGCATGGTGACACGACGAAGTGAAACAAATTATCATTTTAATGAATAAGGCTTGTCGAGTGAATAAAAATAAGTGGGGATCTGTAGCTTGCATTTATCCTACGTTTAAAAATCGAACTTTGTCCAATTGTCAATTTCTAACAGAAGTAAAAGAAGGGAGACAAATCTTGCAGTGCTTACGGGATTCAAGTATCGAGTGCTACTGTTGATTCTAGCGAGCAAGCTATGTTGTTGGTTCAGCGGGTCGTTCAAGCCAACTATGGAACAATCGATGTAATCTATGTGCATGGTGATTCGGGCGGGGCCATATTTCGATCATCGACGGAGAGTGATGAACTGGCCGATTTAAAAGACGTTCCACCGGTTGCGGTGAATTTCGATGTATTTGCTGCTCCGCTTGCCTCTGCGTGACCTACCAAAACAAAGATACACACTATTTATCAATTTGCCTATTCCACAAGTTGAGTCACTTAAATATTTAGGAATGATTTATAATCACAAATAAACTGGACTCCTCACATAGAGAGTGTGCCATGTAAGGCACAACGTGCCTTAGGCATGATTCGCAGATTGACCAGCAGATGCTGTGGTTTATGAAGGGACACTCTGGTTATGACCTACAAAATGTATATGCGTCGCATAGTAGAATTTGGATGTGTGTTATTCTCAGGTGGTCCTGCTTTAAACTTAAGCCTTTGATTGTTTTGGAGCGTGAGGCCCTGCGACTATGCCCAGGGCTCTCTAAGTCTGTTGCTAACAATGTTTTGTGTCAGGAGGCGCGCTTACCAACCTTGACTTGTCGATTCCGGATCCTGACGATTGAGGCCTATCTAAATTTTATAGCTATTTGTTAAGATGATCAGAATATTGTCGCGCGTGAACAAGAGGGACTTCAGGTAAAGAATACCGCGTAGTCACAGAGGCGCAGGTCAGGGACACCACAACCAAAAAACAAAAGCCTCGGCGAGAGCGCGCTAGCCCAACAACTTCTTCCTCGTTTTTCTCCTCGATGCGGGCTCGTGCTCGCCGCAGTTCATGGCCAGGTGGCATTATTCCCCCACTGAAAAAAAAGCATCGCCCCGATGCTCGCGCGAATGGTAGTGGATAAGCGGAAGTAAAGCAGACATGCACACTGTGGGCAACACTCAAGAAAAAACAACAACAAAAGAACAAGGCTGAGGCACGGTCCCCACTAACGTACGAAGTACGGCTTGAGCCGTACAACGTGAACAATCTCTGGGTAGTGCTTTCGACGCTGGGGTGACATGGTTCCATATGGAACCACCTCATAATTCACGTCACTGATGCGACGCACTACTTTGTAGGGTCCAAAGTAGCGACTCAGGAGCTTTTCGGACACCCTTGGCGGCGAACCGGAGTCCATACCCAAACTAGATCTCCTGGGTGGTATTCGACCTGTCGATGGCGAAGATTGTAGCGGCGTGCATCTGCAGTTTGTTGTTGCGTGATATGCAGGCGTGCAACTGTCGAGCTTCTTCGGCAAACTGAGCAAGCTGCTCAGCGTCAGGTGTGAGCGACCCGTCGTAATCGTGTGGCAACATAGCGTCCAACATGGTCTGGACCTCACGCCCATAGACGAGACGGAACGGTGTGAATCGTGTCGTTCTTGGATGGCAGTGTTGTAGGCGAATGTTACGTATGGAAGGACCTGATCCCACGTCTTGTGTTGAACGTCTACATACATGGACAACATATCGGCGATGGTCTTGTTAAGTCGTTCCGTCAGGCCGTTAGTCTGCGGATGATACGCCGTCGTCTTGCGATGGCTCGTGAAGCTTAGCTTGAATACATCGTCAATGAGCTGAGCCGTGAAAGCTGTTCCGCGATCAGTGATGACGCAAGACGGGGCGCCATGGCGAAGAAACGATCTGTTCGACGAAAAACTGGGCAACATCGGAAGCTGTAGCTCGTTGCAGGGCTCTTGTCTCGGCGTATCTCGTTAGATAATCTGTCGCTACAACTATCCATTTGTTACCGGCAGATGACAGAGGAAACGGCCCCAGTAAATCCATGCCTATTTGATCGAACGGCGACCTTGGTGGTGTGATTGGTTGCAGCAGGCCTGCAGGCTTCAGTGGCGGAGATTTGCGGCGTTGACATTCACGGCAGCTTTTCACATATCTCTTGACGTACATAGCAAGTCTCGGCCAGTAGTACGCCTGTTGAAACTCTGGCGAGAGTTCGTGAAGAACCTAGATGCCCGGATGTGGGTTCGTCGTGGCAGGCCAGAAGAATGTCGTCTCGCATGTCAGATGGGACCACTAGCAAGTAGGCTTTCCCATTGCCGTTCGAGTTTGATTTATACAAGACACCGTTCCGCAGGCAGAACGAAGAGAGATTGCGAGAGATGTGCCGAGGTACGGGTGTGTTGCGTCCTTCTAGTTGGTCAATGATTGCGCGAATCTCGACGTCATCGTGTTGTCGTGCGATCAAGTCTGTTGCAGTGAGGACTCCGAGGAAGCCGCAGTCATCGTCATTGTCGGGATCACAAACTCCAGTAGGTGCACGTGACAAGGAATCAGCATCTTCGTGCTTGCGTGCCTGATTTATAGACAATGGTAAGGTCAAACTCTTGCAATGCCACCTGGCCATGAACTGCGGCGAGCACGAGCCCGCATCGAGGAGAAAAACGAGGAAGAAGTTGTTGGGCTAGCGCGCTCTCGCCGAGGCTTTTGTTTTTTGGTTGTGGTCAATATGTATTCATCAACGACCTAGACTTTCTTTTTTTTTGCTCATTGGCCACGTTTCTATACACCACCAATTCATTTTGTTCAGAAGAAACTACACAAAATAAACGTAAAAATTCAGGATATACCGCCAGCAAACGTGCGAAATCAAAATGTTATCATAAATTATGATGATACTTTTTCTTATAAGCCTAAATTTCAATCACACAGTGTCCTAAATAGCCGCTTGCAAGATTACATTGCACACGTGGAAACAAATTATGTAAGAGCCAGTAATGCTTCAGTAATAGATGAAAAGGCAGGAGTCGGTATTTACTCCCCTTAACTTGACTGGTGGTTTTCAGTAAGACTACCAGACTTCACACCTATTTGTGAAGCTTAACTTTTGGCAATTGTTCTAGCACTACGAAAACTAACTTTGGACACCCAAACTGCTCTAATAATTACAGACTGCCTGCCCATATGTACGTCACTGACAGCTTCATCTAAATCAGATGCCTTAAGGACATTCTTTACACCAATTCCTCAACAGCTGAAGCTCTTAAAGTTATTAAGGGTACCTGTACATTGGGGGTTAGAATTGAGTGAAATGGCGGATTCATTAGCTCGAATGGCATTGAATGGCCCAATACGTTTTGTGCGTCCAGTGCTTACTAGTATAACGGTGATAAGATATTGAAAATTTTCACTGAGGGCTGATGCCGTAGAATTAGTAACACCATGCCCTGAATTCAATGACATTTAAAATATCGATGGACATCCTACTGCTGTCATACTAGACAACTGGAAGTCATGCTAACAAGATTACGATGTCATGTGCCCCCTTGAAATCTATATTCACACAGGACTGGTCTGGAAATATCTCCCCTATGCGGCTTTTGTACAGATCTGGAATCAATAGAGCATTATTTTTTTGTCATGTTTCCGTTACAGACGGTTAAGAAAACGTCTCCCTGTCATCCCGTTTGGGGACCTTGGGCTGCCCTTCACCATTGAGAATATTGTCACGTAGGTGGCGTTGAGCTGGCCGGTGCACAGACGAGCAGAAAGGCAGACCCCGGTGGCAATAAAACTTGGGGTACTTTATTGGGGCGGACTTGCGCCCGAAAGCAAACTAAAGAAACACTGCTCGGCGACAGCAAAAAGCAAAGACCGAGCTAGCGTACCCGAATGGTGGCTGACCGAATCCCGCTAGTGGGGGTGTCGATCCCTTATCATTCCGGTATCTTGCAGCACATCCGGGCATCGAGATGGCTTGCGGATACACTACAACACACAAAAAGCGGATGAAGTGCCACACACACAAAAAGCGGATAAAGAAAGTGATTAGGTTAGGTCCGCATCTTTTCTAAACACACGCGGCACGCCCCCTCGGGAGACAGAGCAATGTCCCGATGCTAAAGGAACACACTAGTTATGACAAATGGAAAGTGTTAGCACCTACTAAGAGCGGAGTGATGAAAATGTCTCTTAGTCTATCGTTGAAAAAACTTTTGAGACGCGCGACGTGGACTACTTCAGGTCGCGAGCGTCGCTGCTGTGATTGTGTCACTCCATCAGGTACAACTTCGTAGACAAGAGGCCCGAGTCGTCGCGTTATCTGTACTGTCCAAAATACCGGCGTAGGAGTTTCTCGCTGAGGCCCCGGCGGCGAATCGGTGTCCACACCATAACGCGGTCACCAGGTGCGTACTGCTGGTCGCGCAGTCGTAGGTTGTAGATTCGGCTGTCCGTGTGTTGCTGCTCTTTGATACGCATTCGGGCGAGCTGGCGTGCTTCCTCGGCACTCTGAAGGAAATCGGCCACGTCCCCATGGGCGCCTCCCGTTATCGACGTGGGGCAAACATTGTATCCAGCATGGTACTGGCTGCGTGGGCGAAGACAAGTTCGAAAGGTGTCACCTGCATTGTCTCTTGTGGTGCGTTGTTGTACGCAAAGGTGACGTTAGGGAGGGCTTCATCCCAAGTCTTGTGCCCGGCGTCAACGTACATGGCGAGCATGTCGGCGACGGTCTTGTTCAAGCGCTCCGTCAGGCCGTTTGTCTGCGGGTGATAGGCTGTGGTTTTGCGATGGAAAGTGTGGCTCAAGCGTAGGATCTGCTGCGTGAGTTCAGCGGTGAATGCCGTACCTCTGTCGGTGATAAGGACCATGAGTCCGCCGTTCCGGAGGACAGTGCTCTTCACAAAAAAAAAACTGGCGACTTCAATTGCAGTGCCGGATTGTAGTGAGGCTGTCTCAGCGTAGCGTGTCAGGTAGTCTGTTGCCAACACTATCCCCTTGTTCCCGTTGGTCGAATTCGGAAAGGGACCTTGGAGATCCATCCCAATTTGCTGGAATGGTTTTTCTGGTGGTTTGATTGGTTTCAGGAGGCCGGCGGGCCTCGTAGGTGGTGTTTTCCGACGCTGGCAATCTCAGCAGGTTTTCACGTAACGTGCGACGTCCACGCTCATGCCGGGCCAATGGTATTTCTCTTGTATTCGTCGCAGTGTTCGCGTTAACCCCCATGTGTCCTGCTGTCGGCTCGTCGTGACACGCCTCTAGAACTTCTTGCCGTAAGCTGACTGGAACCACTAGTAGGTGCGTTGTTTTCTGTGGCGTAAAGTTTTTCTTCACAAGCACGTCATTTCGCAGGCACAGCGACGAAATCGCCCGCCTGAATGCTTTTGGCGGTATATCGGTCTTGCCTTCGAGGTATTCCAGCACGCCGCGAAGATCAGGATCGGCGCGTTGAGCATTTGCGAAGGTATCAGAACTAATGGGATCGAGGAATGCATCATCGTCGTCGTCATCGCATGGCACGAAGGCATTAACGGGGGCTCTGGAAAGGCAGTCGGCGTCTGTGTGCTTTTGGCCTGACTTATAGACGACGGTGACGTCGTACTCCTGCAGCCGCAGGCTCCAACGAGCAAGACGACCTGAAGGGTCCCTTAGGCTTGCAAGCGAGCACAGGGCGTGGTGGTCAGTAACAACATTGAAGGGCGTCCCGTAAAGGTATGGTCGAAACTTCGAGACTGCCCAAACGACAGTGAGGCATTCCTTTCTGTAGTTGAATAGTTCAACTCCGCTTTCGACAAAGACCGACTCGCGTAGGCGATGACTCGCTCGAGGTCGTGCCTCTTCCGGATCAATATTGCGCCAAGTCCGACGCCGCTTGCATCTGTGTGGACCCCGGTGTCGGTGCTTTCGTCGAAGTGACCCAGTATTGGCGGTGACTGCAAGCGTCTCTGAAGTTCACGAAAAGCGGTCTGCCTGAGGCTTCTGCCACGAGAACTGCACGTCGGCCTTCGTAAGGCGTGTGAGGGGCTCGGCGATCCGTGAGAAGTCTCGCACAAAACGCCTGTAATACGCGCAAAGGCCCAAGAATCTACGGACAGCTTTCTTGTCAGCTGGTGTGGGGAAATTTTCAATGGCTGCCGTCTTGCTGGGATCGGGGCGGACTCCTTCGCGACTGACCACGTTTCCGAGAAAAAGGAGCTCTTCGTACGCAAAATGGCATTTTCCTGCGGTTTCAGAGTGAGTTCCGACGCCTTGATCGCCTCTAGTACGGTCTGTAGCCTGTGAAGATGTTCGTCGAAGGTGGGTGCAAAAGCGATGACGTCGTCGATGTAGACGAGGCATGTGTGCCGTTTCAGCCTGGCCAGTATCGTGTCCATGACACGCTGAAATGTCGCCAGTGCTGAGCATAGGCCGAACGGCATGACCTTAATCTCGTAAAGTCCATCCGGCGTGATGAAGGTGGTCTTCTCATGGTCCCTCTCGTCCATCTCTATCTGCCAGTAGCCGCTCCTGAAGTCCATTGACGAAAAATACCTGGCGCCGAAGAGTCTGTCTAAAGTATCGTCGATCCTCGGAAGCGGGTAGACGTCTTTCTTTGGGGACGCTGTTTAGGTGGCGATAATCGATGCAGAACCGTAAGGTACTGTCCTTCTTTTTCACCAGCACCACGAGTGAAGACCACGGGCCTCTCTAGGGCTTGTATAATGTCGTCGCGGAGAATTTCTTTCACTTGTCCCTTGATTACGTTGCGTTTCCCGCGCTGAGACGGCGATAGGGACTTCGGCGCATAAGACGCACACCGATTTTGTCTGTAATTATTCGATGCTCCGTTAACGGCGTTTGTCGGAATCTTTTCTGACATTGCGAAACATTCGCTGTAATCCAAAAGGATGCACCGTAGCTTCTCCCCGCTTTTCTTGTGTCAGGTTCAGGGTTGATGTCGAAGTTTGCCCTTATTGTTAGCTATCGATTGCGCTTCTTGGGATGAGCCGGAGAGCGCTAACGCAATCGCCTCATTTCAGCTAAGTCTTCCAAGAAAGCGACCGTTGTGCCTCTGTTGAGGGTGCCTGTGTTCCGCTGCTGAAATTGGTGATAAGCACAGCTGCTCTGCCCTGACGTAGCTGGACGACCCCACGCGCGACGCAGACGTGGCGGTCGAGAAGCAGCTGCATGTTCGCTTCCACGATCACATCATCACTTGATAACACAATCAGTTTCCACGAGTGCCATGACGCTTGTATTTGGCGAGATGCTTATTTGGTCGTCGAGGATGGTGAATAAGACGTGGCGACGATATTTTCTGTACTGCTGCGGACTGTGTTGTCAGTGTTACGGTTTTCGCCTGGAGGTCGATTACTGCGCCATTTTAGTTCAGAAAGTCCCATCCCCAGGATCACGTCGTGAGAGAATTCCTGTATAATGATGAAGCTCACAGTGTAGCTGTGACCATCAACAGCCACTCGTGCTGTGCATCGTCTGGTAGGCGGTGATCAGGTGGCCTTCTGCTGTGCGTATTCGCGGGCCGTCCCCCCTGGTTCTCACTTTCTTAAAGTCGAATAACAAATCGCCCCGCTAACGACGGAGTTGTTGGCCCCGGTGTCGTCCAGTGCGGTCACTGGACGTCCGTCGAGGGTGACCTGCAAATCGGCGTTTGATGTCCGGCTTTGATTTCAATTTGTCACCGCTGTGCAGTATGTCGTTTCGCCGCGGTCACGGCTGCGCCGGGTGGGAAGCATCTCGAGGAAGCTCTGCGGGAGTCCAGTCGGATCGTCGTAGCGGTCGGATTTTGTCGGAGCGGCGGTTTGCGTCGAGTCGTGTGGTTGCGTCGGGGTCGCTTGAGGGTTTTCCGGTCTTCGCTCGAGAGCGGCGTCACCTCCTGACGTCGCTGGCGTTAGTTTCCCCTATGGGACTGGGTGATCTGCCTTTCGAGTTCCCGCTATAAAGCGATGGCGAGCGATGAGAGGTTGGGGACGGAGACCTGAAGCGAACGGGTGGCGGAGTCTTCGGCTTCTCGTAGGTATGCCTCAATATCTCGGGGTCGCTGGCTGAGAAGGGGGTGGTGGGGCGTTGATGTCGTATCCGCGAAGGCCCATCTGGCGATAAGTACAGTATCGCAGAAGGTGATCGGCCTCACCGCAGTGGAAACAAAGCGGTCGTTTCATCTGGTGGTTCTCCAGACGTTCAGTCTTACGTGGTGCCGTTGGCGGGTACGTAGCCGAACGGGGGGCTGCCGCGCGCGTGGCCGTGGCGGACAGCTTGCATGCGATGTTGTGGCAACGTAGGTTCTCGTCGCCAGCCGGTTGGTCTTGATTGGGCTTTCAAGCGGCTGTGTAGGTGTGAACTCCTGGCTCCTGAATAGGTGGCGGTTGGGGCGAGGCCGTTTCGGTGGTACCAAGTGTGCGCAGCACTTGCTTTACCTCGTCCCGCACGACGTCAGCGAGTGATAAGGTTGCTGGTTGTGCACCCGGTAGCAGACTGCGCCGCTCATCGCGAACGATGGCACGAATGGTGTCCTCGAAGCGACTCAGCGGTGGCACTACGGCGATCAATGCTGTCTGGCGGTGCAGCGTAGTAGTTGCGGTCGTACGGCTTTGCGCGTAGCTTGAGTGTCCTCTCGTTGGCGGCGGCCTCGCTAAACCAATCTGCGACGGTCTTCGGGGGGTTGCGAATTAGAGCCACAAAAATTGCTCCTTTATGGCCCTCATAAGGTACTGAAGCTTCTTGTCTTCAGTCATGTTCGCATCAGCGTGCCGAATAGCTTTTGCATTTCCTCGGCAAAGATTACTACGGCCTCGTTAGGGTTAGGGTGCTGCTGGCGAGTTTGGAGTAAGGCGTCAGCCCGCTCTTTGCGGATGATACTTCCGAATGTTTCGATGCCTGCTCCTGAAGGTATCCTACGTTGTCAAGTGAGGTTCCTGGTTCTTGTACCAAGTGCTAGCGGAATCTTCGAGTGCGAAGAAAACGTTTCGAAGTTTATCTTCATCGGACCACTTGTTCAAGGCTGCGA